>JAJOOS010004835.1:0-13849 GCA_029582725.1 Solanum chiquidenum
TTTGTTGGTGAGGAGATGGTGGTCGCGGCTGCTTAGCTGGTAAGCGAAAAAGTGAGAAATGTTAGAATGTATAGAGAAGCCTACATTATAGATATATGATGACTTTACCGGAGATTTATGGGAGCTCACCGGAGAGCTTATCGGAGCTGATTTGGGTGATTGATTTGAGGAAATGGAGAGTTTTGCCGAGCTGATTTAGGGATTGATTTTATGAGAGTATAATTGATTTTCATACCGCAATGAAATGAAAATCAGTTGACTGAATTTCTTAAGAGTAAATGGATTTTCTTTCTAATTTAGGAAAAGAGATAACAAATTGAGTTTATTGATAACAAATTAATTAAGGAAAAAGATATGTCAACGAATAAAATAAATTTCAATTTGTTAAAATTTAAAAGGAAATCTGTTGGGCAATTAATAATACTAATTAATAAATTAGTATATTTATTATGCGAAATGTAAGTGGCGGTTTGAAGTGTCGCAATTGAAGTACAAACCGCCACAATTAACATATTTAAAATGACATTTTAAAAAACGCCGTATTATTGTGTATTTGTGGCGGTTTATTAAAACCGCCGCAATATTTTCATTTTTTTGTAGTGTGTTAGAATGTCCACATTGATTAAGGGACTGGTGAGGTGTTATCTCCTTACATGTTCTTGGACAATCCTCACCTTGTGAGTTAACGAGGTTGAATTAGGGTAAGACCCATTTTCTTTGCACATATAAATAGTAATCCTCCCCTCTCTCTCCCCCTCTTTTGTGATAGGATATTTAAGGATTAAGCTTATTTGGGGTGATTATTAAGTTTCAACTAAAGATATGCATGTCAGGAGTGGGGATATTGTTTTATGACTGAGGACTAGGTTTGCTGGATGATTATTTAGTGTATGTGCTTTCTTGTTTGATTTTATGTGAACTCCTTCAAAGATGAAGGAATTGTTTGAAAGATTTAACTTCAAAATGGGAACCAGTGATTGGAGTGGAAAATGGCTAAAGTTGAAGCCTGATTATGTTTGACCTGGCTCTGATTTGGATGTTCTTATCATCGGTGTACTGCTTATCTAAGGTTTCTGTTTGTCTTTTGTGCTAACTTTACATCTGATTTGGATGTTCTTATCATCGGTGTGACCTCTTGGGCTAACTTTACATCATCAACAGGAGGCTACTATGGTTCTGTGTCTTCTTATATGGTCTCGGGCAATCCTCAACTAGCTTTTGAGGTTGAGTTACAGGTAAGATTTATTTTCTTAACATCCCTATTATTGGTTTACCTAATGTCGAGTCCTCATTTTCAACACACTTAGATGTTCAGTGATTGGAGTATTTTAAGTGTTCCACATTGGTTGAGGGAATGACTTGTTCTCCTATTACATAGTCCCATAGTCGTGGACAATTATCACCTTATGAGCTAGGCCAAATCCGAAATTCAAATTACAAGTTCAACTAATTCTATTGACAAGCCACAAATGGCTAGAAACTTAGAAATTGTCCAACTGCCGAAGCATATGAGCGGCACACGTAGGCAACCTTCAAATCTGGCGCCAAATGCCCACTCTGGCGCCCAGTTTCGTGCCTTGCCCACATGCCTACCTTGTGGAAGGTTTTGCCCCACATAACTTGCCATTGGTGCCCAATCTCCTTAGTTGTATGCCTTGCCCAGCTCATAGCCCACAAACTTGTCTTGACCACAATCATGAAACAATCATTGCCTTGTCTTGCCTTAGCTATCCCATGTCATCATTAAGCCATTCCACTGCCAAGGTCTTGCCTCAAGTAAACCTGATCTTATGGCTAGGTTTATTATGGGCCCTCATGGGTGCTGGGGTTAAGTTTCAATCTTTGTTCCCTTTATTAGGTCAAATCCTAGTTTACTATTTTAGGAACTTGGTAAAAAATCTCCAATATAGACACTTGATTCTCATGATTCTACGGTTAAAATCCAACCAAAAATTGAATATGATCATCCACCAGTGTTATAGATTAGTTATGACAATGATATAGGTTGATATCTGTTAGAGCGGGTAAAAGTCCCACATTGGTTGGGAAATGGATTGGTGGTCTCGTTATATGAACTTGGGCAATCCTTCCCTCATGAGCTAGCTTTTAGGGTTGAGTAAGGCCCAAGTGTCATATCTTTACAATATCAATCCAAAAACAAATACCTACAAGCTCACTTTTGCCCCCTAAATTTAAAAAATGGCATCTGAAACATCACTGTATGTATTTATACTGGGTGTCCATCACAATTGCGAAATTTAATGGGCTGTACTATCATCGCATTTGCGAGCCATACTTCACATTTGCAGTCGAGCCAAACTTATTGAAAGCTTCAAAAGCAATTTCAACCATAAAATTCTCAAGATCAGGGGTCAGGTTGTTACAATTCTTAGTTGGATGCTTATCTTCTTTGACGAGGTCTGGGAGCATGTTCACTGGTTTTCATTTCATTTTCTTTGTTTAAAATCCAGTTTTCAATTCAGTTTTTTTTTTCTTTTCTTGTCTATTTTGACACTTAATTCAGATATTGTAAATTTCACTCTTATTTGGTTGTTTGATAAAGTTTTACACATTTTCCATGTCAACCTTGAATCAGTGATCATGTCCATATGAATATAGATCACTTTATCATTAGACACGTAGTGTTTTACTCGCTCATTTCAAAAGATTATTCAAGTCAATCTTGCGTGAAGGTTTGGGAGAATGGTGGACAGTCCAGATTTATTAAAGTGTGGAATCTTTGTGTTTTGCTTCTTCAACAAGGGGAAGATAGGAGGTAATTCCCTTTTTCAAGTCCCCTAACCTAGTCCTGATTTGGTTCTCCAGTGGAAAGATTTGAGATACCTTCTCCTACCCTATAAAGTAAGGGACATTGACACTATGCTTCATAGAAAGCGAAACAGTGATAAGGAGTTGCGAAAAAGTCCCCGAAAAAAGGAAGCGAATTTTCCCGGAAGAGCAGAGAGGACAGTTTTTGGCCCAGGTAAAATAAAACCAGGCCTCCCCTTCCACCCAAGTGGACTATTCTTTCCTTATGGAGTCTAAGAAAAGAGAGTGATCTTGACTTCACCACTTATGTATAGTCAAACAGTCAGTCTTGAGTAACAAGTGTTGTGCTCTTCTTGCTAAGTGTTGTGTCTTCCTGCTGCAATAACTGCAGTTCCATGAGATGTCTTAGAACTTAGAATGGAAAGCTTCATATCTATATTTGAATTCATTCTCTGAAGTAATTCAATATGGTTATGTCTTTTCAGTTTTCTGAAAAGTTTTCAATGCCTTTTAATACATAATAAAAAGAATGTAAATTATGTGGATTTAGGATGACTGATGTGTATTTCAAATACTTCAGACTCGAATTCTGATTTTAGTGTAGGTGGTCGCTAACAAGTATAAACCCAACTAAAAGTTGGGGTCGATCTCACAGGGAGTGATACAGTAGAGAATTCGATTAAGAAGTAAAATTATGTTCTAATCGTTTGTGAAGGTAGAAGTTTCACAACTTTAAAATAAACACAAAGTTTTGGCAATTAATGCCAAATGGGGGAGGGGGGGTGATTTCAAGTAACCAAATTATGACTACTAAAACCGGAAGTAAAAAAGTAGAGACAGTTTCTTGGGAATGTGATAAATTGAATGCTAATTTCGTGCAATGGGTGATTACTAGTTACTCAAAGATGTTGAATCTCGGTGGGTAGGCTAGGTTTTGGGTGCAATAGACATTTCTCAAGCAACTATTGTGAATCAAGTGAGTTCTTTCGAACCTCAACAGACACAACACAATATAACAACCCATTACCTTAATCGATCCACTTTTTTAAGCTAGATTTGTAAGATTGCATGCAAACCCACTTTCTCAATCTAGATCTGTAACAATACAATCAATAAAATCATCAATTAATAATTCGAATCTAACACTTCTTTCTCAAGCAAGCATAGAGTGTTAAACTAGAAATGCATTTGCAACTACAATTCATCAATTAAAACACGAACAACTACTTGAACCCACTTCAAATCAACAATAAAAGCAGTAACTAATAACACCTATTAGCTAATCAAGGCATTCAACTACATAATCACATCTCCAAGAATGAGGGCTTTAGCCAAACATAGTAAAGAACAAGAAATCATTAGCAACAAAGTTTTCTATCAGACTGGGCAACGATCCACAAGTTTTCAAATGCTCAAATTAAAGTTAAAAATCTCATAATATCTAAATCTTTGCTCAAAAATGTAAAAACAATGTTCTAAAATGTAAAAGATTAAAAACCCAGCAGTGAACAATGTGAGAACTCCTTTTCTTCTTTTGAAAATTGCATTTATACGTTCCTAAAATTTCAGCACAGAGTTCACTCGGTGAAGTAAGTCATGCTTTACCGACCTATTCGGTGATGTACCGAGTGCTCCTCTACTCGCCTTCTTGGTGTGTCTTTTTCAGCAAATCATTATGTAACTTTTGGTGAGTCAAGTTCACCGAACTGATCGGTGATACGCCGAATGCTCCTTTTCTTGCCTTCTTGGTTTGGTTTTTTACCAAATCGCTTTGTAACATTAGGCGATCGAGATCGACATCGACATCGGCGATCTCTTCGGCATGTCACTGAACCACTAGTCTGCTCTCCAAGTTGGTCTTGTCCATGGGCTGGCATGCTGGAACTTTGGGCGAGTGGCTTTGGAAAGTACCAACTTTGCTTTCCTTCAACTTTTTCAGCTTTTTCTTCTTCTCCTATTTGCCTTGTAATGTCCTTGCCTTACTCTTTTGCCTCCAATGCCGCATATTAATATTTTAACATCAATTATGAGCATAAAATAGGCATTGAGGAAACTAATTCCTTAAATATTAAGCCCTAAATGAGTATAAATCCCCAAATCATCAGCCATAAACCGCATGCCCTAGAAAAAGTCATAGGTAAATACTTTGAAAATAGATTTCCCAATGGTAAAGGCCCATCCACAAGAGACATATCAAATCAACTTCGCACAGAATTGGGTTGTAAGGTAAGTTATTGGAAGATTTATAAGGGCATGGAACATGCTAAGTCTTCTGTTAGGGGAACACATGACCATGACTATGCAATACTTAATGCGTACCGTTATGCTTGAAATTGCAAATCCAAGAAGCAAGATGACATTGTCGCTTGATGAAAATAGAGGTTCAAGTACTTCTTTGTATCATATCTCGCTTGGATGAATGGTTTTCAACAAATGAGAAAAGTAATATCCGTTGATGGGACATTCCTGAGGAGAAAGTATGAAGGAGTTTTGCTATCGGCGGCAAAAGATGTTGAGAATCATATGTTTTCAGCGCCTTTTTGTGTTGTGGACAAAGAATGTGATGCCTAATATAAATATATTTTTGAACATATGAGAAGATATGTAGATGATACTGATGAGTTGTGCAATATTTATGATAGGCATCCCAGTATTCAAAATATGTTTTCGGCTATCTACCCCGCATCTCATTATGGTTGTTGCATGAGACACCTTGGGGAAAATATTTGAAATAACTTTCAAAATTCAAAAGTAGTATCTCATTTTTATAAAGTAGCAAAGGCGTACGATAGAAGTGAGTTCAATGAACATTTCAATCAAATAAGAGATTTGGTACCAAAGGCAGCTGAAACTCTTGAATGTATTGGATTCCACACATGGAGCAGCACATTTTGCCCGGGAAATAGGTACATTATTGTCTATACTATCTTGTTTGAGTTTATTATAATTTTATGATTGATTTTTCTTGTTGTTTAAATATAACATTATAACGTCATACATCGCGGAGTCGATGAATGCTATGTTTGATGCTCAAAGAGAATTTCTCATTGTCGCTATATTTGATGAAATACAAAGGATATTTGCACTTTTATTTCACCAGAGGCGTATGGAGCTGGTGAACTCTTCAAATAGATTTGTTCCCTCAATTGAAAAAGATATATCAACGTATGTCAACTCAGGCAACAAGTTGTTGGCTCATCAAATTACAAACTACAAGTTCAGTGTCACTAGTCATGGTGATATTGCTACGGTGGATCTATAAAGAAGAACTTGTACTTGTAGAATTTTTGACTTGGACAAAATTTCTTGTCCACATGGCATGCCAGCGCTTCGATCCCAATATGATGTGGATTTTGGAAATAAGATTTATGAATACTCATCTACATATTATTCGGTGGAAAATTACATAATTGCATATTGTGAGGAAATTCACTCGGTGCCACCAGAAGATTCTTGGAATGTCCCTTTGGATATCTTAGAGAGAGAAATACCTCCTCCATATGTTGATACAAGCAAATCTGGAAGAAGGAGATATAAGAGACGACGTGAAGTTAGTGAATCATTTTCAACGAGAAAAAAATAAGTGTTCCATATGTAAGTATTGTTGAAAGCCCTAAATGAGTATAAATCCCCAAATCATCAGCCATAAACCGCATGCCCTAGAAAAAGTCATAGGTAAATACTTTGAAAATAGATTTCCCAATGGTAAAGGCCCATCCACAAGAGACATATCAAATCAACTTCGCACAGAATTGGGTTGTAAGGTAAGTTATTGGAAGATTTATAAGGGCATGGAACATGCTAAGTCTTCTGTTAGGGGAACACGTGACAATGACTATGCAACACTTAATGCGTACCGTTATGCTTGAAATTGAAAATCCAAGAAGCAAGATGACATTGTCGCTTGATGAAAATAGAGGTTCAAGTACTTATTTGTATCATATGTCTCTTGGATGAATGATTTTCAACAAATGAGAAAAGTAATATCCGTTGATGGGACATTCCTGAGGAGAAAGTATGAAGGAGTTAATTATATGCCCAAATTGAAATGATTCATAAGTATTGTTGAATTTTAATGTATGTTCATTTTTATTTGAGGATGATGTTAATTTGAATCAACTTATGTTATTTATATAAAATGTGTGATTTATTTTGAACTAATATATCTTTAAAACATAATTGTGCATATGTTACAAGATATGACAATTATGTGTTACTACTTACAACATAATATTGCATTTGTTCCAACAAATGTTAGTTGTGTGTTTGTTCCTACAACATAATTGTGCATCTTTTCTAACATAGATATTGCAAATGTTCCAACATATGTCAATTATGTGTTACAACTACAATATAATAACACATATGTTCCAACAAAGTAGGCTTATGTTGCAACATATGTACTTTATGTAGATATTTTCACTAATTAATAATTACGTGTCAAGTGAACAATCAATCACATACTGTCATTGGAACAACTTTCAATAAAAAACTATTAATAAGGGAACATAATTAGAAAAATTCTACCCTGTTTTAAAAAAAATAAGTCTCTTGCTTCTGAAAGGTCCAAAGTTGCAACTTCTTCTTTAGAAGTTGCAACTTTTTACATTCCTTATAAGAGAAAAGATATGACTTTTGTTGGGAAGAAAGAGGAAATTTTCAAAATGACTAAGAGGATTAAAAAATGATTTTTTTAAAATTACATTGAATCCCTTCTAAGTTGTCTACTTATTGATATCGTTGAAAGGATTGCTTTCGGCTCCTTCAAAGGTTTAATGAATGTTAAATTAAGGTATGTATGTATATAAATCAATTTTTATCTCTCTTAAAATTTTATTTCCTAACAGTTTGATTTGATTTCTTAATTTCAGGGTCCTTAATCAAGTCGGTAATGAACCTTTTGTATATCAAAAGGTAACATTGGTCGACTTTCTTAATTTTAGATAGCCGGTGAACCGTCGGTTAGTAGTTCAAAAATTTATTTCTTTCTTGGATATTTGTAGAGCATCGAGAAATTTAGAAGCCTTATACTAAAAAATTCATCATAAATGATCCGCTTGCCCCGAAATGACCTGGATCAATAGGGAAATCCCAATTCATTGGGCCTTTCGATACAATCAAATAGAGCATAGTAATTTTTAATATTTTTCGTATGTATTTACGTTTTTATCAATGTATTCTACCTTTTAAATGTGTTTATTTCTTATGTAGTTTGAGTTTTTAAATAATAACGATTCAAATGCATTGACAATTATTAATCAAGAAGCCGACAGAGCCCACATTGGTGCATCCTATGCGCTTGCCATAATTTCAATCTTCAAGGGGAGGGAATCCATGAGAGAAAGCTTAATGTTCATTGCCAACATGAAACAAATGGAGCCACAAAAACCAGGACATGTCGACATAAGTTACGATAAGTTTTAGGTAGAATGTGGGTGCTAGAACCTCATGTGTTGGGAGAAATACCCATTTGTTGCACTGTTCATCAATATTAGCAAAACCTTCACAAGAAAGGCTGGCCCAAGGAAAGTGACGATGAAGATGATATTTATTGTGAATTATATAGTTGTGATTTAGAACTAGATTATGTAGTTAAATTTTAGCCTCATACTCGTGTTGTTGGACAATGAACCTATTCCATCAGTTATGTCTCTTATTTTGTAGTTAAAATTTGTAGAACTGCATGACATATTAATTTAATCTATGTATATCTATATCCCTATATTTTCTTATTTTTTCCTATTCAATCAGTTCTGTTATTATTCTCTGTTATATAGTTGCTTGATATCTGTGGCAACATATGTATATTCTGTTGGCATCTGTGACAGCACATGTGGCATTTGTGGTAACGTATGTATTCTGTTGGATAATATGATCAATTTTGTGTTGAAAATGCCACAGATTTTGTCATATGTACATATCGATAACCTCACATATGATTTTTGTTATTAATTCAATTAAATTGTGACCTAATACAACATGTAACACTAATATATAATCCATCACATGTCTAAATACAAAATTAGGGTCTAATACAACAATTTTCATCAAATTTATCAATTATTTTTTACAAATATTGTTATACCACTAGTTCATCATCCAATGACTAAGTAATTCCGTATGATAGTTATATATCACCATAGGAAATCGTTGTACAATGTGTTATATAATTTTTTTTTATTGAGGTTCAATTTAATAAAATGTGGTCCAATTTAACTTTTTAGTGGCTAAATTGCTTATTTTATCGATTCACACATCTATCAAATTTGCATCTGTGGCAACGTAAATACATTCTGTTAGATAATCTGATCGATTTTAAGTTGAAATTGTCACATATTTGTCATGTGTTGCAACATATCGATAACCTCACATATGGTTTTTGCTATTAATTCAAATAAATTCTAACCTAATACAACATGTAATCCTAACATATAGATCTATAACATGTCTAAATACAAAATTATGGTCTAATACAACAACCATCATCAAATTTATCAAATAGTTTTATAAATATTATCATACCACTAGTTCATCATCCAAAGACTAAGTAATTTCATATGATAATTATATAGTACCATAGGAATTCATTGTTCAAAGTGTTATAACACCTTTTTTATTACTAATGTCACGCACCGAGCCTACACCCTGGGAGGAACTGGCACTCGAGAACCATTGTTGGCCCCAAGCGAACCCATAGCCTGGCTAGACTCTCAACGAAAGACTTACTGAATAGAAAATGTACTTAAACACAATCTTAAATAAACTGCCTGAATAGATAAACTGAGAATGTTTAGAAAATAACATTCAACTTAGCCAAAATGGAAACTCAAGTCTTTAAATAAAACAACTAAAATATCAAGACTAAAGAACTCATATTTAACTGTCTATGAAGCCTCTAGATACTAAGAGGGATGTCGGGACAAGACCCCCGATCATCCTAACAACTGAAATAACCAAAAACAATAAAATAAAACATAACCAAAGGGATCCTCCAGAAAACATGGAGGCTCACCAACTGACTTTGAGTGCTCGATTGGATCAACGATACAGTGGATGCTGATCCTAGTTATCTATATCTGCATCACAAAATGATGCAGGTCAAATGATATCAGCACATTGAATGTACGAGCATGCGAGGGGAAAACTAAACATGATATAAGATTGAATGAATAATGAAAGAGACGCTTACCTCAACTTTACTCAACTCATGAATACTCAACTCAATGCAGAAATAAACAACATAAAATATGCAATTTATATAAGGCATTTAAAACAGTAGGTACCAACTCAATGTGTTAAAGAAATACAATAACAACTAAATATATATATATATATATATATATTTAAAGTAATATAATACCGTGGGAGTTTCTCAAACCGACAACCATCACTATGAGCTAATGTGATGATACAACGTCTCGACCACCCTGCTAAAACTGTCCTATAACTTGCCGGGATATAGAACACCTCAACTAAGTGGATCCACTAGTATATGATAAAAAGCACTAAGGAATCATCTAAAAAGTATGACCCTTTCTACCCACATTGGCCACAGGGTTTATGGAGACTTGAGATATCTGAACTCGTCCCCATATCAGTGTTCAATACTACTCCCAAAATACTCAGCTCATATGTTTAAAAACAAAAAATCTTTCTATGGTTTGAGATAATAACTCAAAAATTAGCTCAAAGGCTCTCTTGGAATTCAGTGTTTCCTCTATTGTTTAAATGTGAAAGCATTTACTCTTTGGGAATACATAGTCCCGTTATACTCTTTTGAAGAAATTAACTTCAATCCTTAGTCTTTACTCAACTCAAAATTCAAGTCTTAAAATAAAGTTAAAACGTTTGTAAAAGACTTTTGGAAAACTCTATGAGCTTCTCTTGACTTGACCCTTAACTTTTCCTGAATTAAATTACGGATTCAAGATTCATGATCTCATGTTATAGATGATTTCATGTTGTTTAGACGTACCTTAGAGTGTAGAAATCAACTAGAAAATATAGGTACGTTTCAAGGGAACTCGTACGAAAAGAAGTGGGAAAGGGTAGAAGACCTGGCGTCCCTGGAGCTCTAGGTAGTGCGGGGCCCAAAGGGCAAACTTCAGAAGCTGGGTTGGGGCATACCTGGCTGGAACGACGCCCCAGAGCCTTCATTTGGGGCGTTCTGAGTGGCGCTGCTCCCCAACCCCCTCCCCAGATATTTGATGAATTTTCTTGCTCGTTTTTCAACTCTAAACTCCGTAGAGTCGAATTGTTCCTTCCCCAATCGATTAGATTCGAATACATAACTAAAATATGCAAGAATCAACTAAAAAACAACCTTATATCTCACCAAATTACCCCTAAGAACTCCTCCAAATCTCACAATCAAGATTTAAACGAAACTTAAAACAAAATTCATCAAGAACACATAATCTTTTCTTTCAAGAACATAATTACGCTGAATTGAATAATGATTGGCGCGTGGGTGAACCAAACCAACGCTATGTGATCTCACATACCTCGTAGGGATCAACCCTTGGCGAAATCAACAAGCTTAACTTCAAGAATGTGACAAATCCTTACTTCTTCTCCTCTTCTTTTCCCTTCTCTCAAAACCCTAACTTAATTTTGTAAAGCGTAAATTGAATCCAATCAGTTTAGACCCCAACTTAATTACCAAAAATGAATTTGATTAATTGGGTAGTGAAAAGACCATAATACCCTTCTAAAGTCCAATTTTGACTTTCCTTATCTGGTTAACCCAACTTTGAATGGACATATCTCCCTCATACAAACTCAAAATCGATCAAATACGACGGCGGTGGAAAGATAATTCAAAGATATTTCCTATGGTATCTGATTATTTCCAAATTTGATTATTTCCAAAAAATGGTTTCTTCCGAATTCTAGTTCTTTCAAATAACAAGGTGTTACAATATCTCCCCATTGGGAACATTCGTCCTCAAATGAGATTACTCCTAGTAGGCTAAGGGTGTAACATCTACCATTCAGCTCAAACACCCAATAAGCAAATCTAACACATTAAGCATATCAATTGAAGAGTACTAGGAAGAGAATTAGTACATTGGTCTGGAATTTCTCTGGGATCAAAGAGATGTGGATATCTCTTCTTCATATCCTCCTCAGCTTCCCAAGTAGCTTCATCAACAAACTGATTTCTCCAACGAACTTTGACTGATGCTAGTTCCTTGGTCCTCAACTTCGAACCTGACGGTCTAGAATCTGAATAGGAATCTCCTCATAAGACAAGCTATTCTTAATACCAATATCTTCAGTTGGTATGATAAGTGAAGTATCTCCTATGCACTTCTTCAACATGGAAATAGGAAATACCGGATGGACCGCTGCTAATTCTTGTGGTAGCTCCAACTCATAAGCTACACTACCAATCCTTTTGGATATTCTGTAAGGGCCAATATATCGGAGACTAAGCTTAGCCTTCTTACCAAATATCATAAACACCCTTCATGGGTGGAACTAAGCTTATCAAATCTCATAACCGGGGACTAAGCTTACCCTTCTTACCAAATCCCATAATACCCTTCATGGGTGGAACTTTCAAGTACACCCAATTATCTGCTTCAAACTCTCACTCCCTTCTCCTAACATCACTGTAGGATTTCTGACGACTTTGCGCTGTTTTTAACCTTTCTTGAATGTTTTTCACTTTCTCCATAGCTTGATGAACTAAGTGTGGTCCTATCAACCCAGCTTCACCAACTTCAAACCATCCAATAGGAGATTTTCATTTTCTCCCATAAAGAGCTTCATAAGGAGTCATCTAGATGCTAGAGTGGTAACTATTATTGTAAGCGAACTCAATGCGAGGTAGGTTATCATCCCAATTCCCCTTGAAATCAATCACACAGGCCCTCAGCATATCTTCTAAAGTCTAAATAGTGCGATCTACTTGACCATCTGTCAGAGGATGAAAATCAGTACTTAAGTTCACCTTTGAACCCAAGCCTTTTTGAAAAGATTTCCAGAACTGTGCAGTAAATTGTGCTCTTCTGTCTGAAATAATTGATACTGGAACCCCATGAAGTCTGAATACCTCTTGAATATACAACTTAGTATAATCTTCTGCTGAATGAGTAGTCTTTACCAGCAAAAAGTGGGTTGATTTCGTCATTCTATCTACAATCACCCAAATAGAATCTTGCTGCCTGCGAGACCTTGGTAAACCTGTGATGAACTCCATATTGATCATATCCCACTTTCATTCTGGAAGTTCTATATTGTGAGCCATACTACCGGGCCTTTGGTTCTCTACTTTAACTTGTTGAAAATTCGAGCATTTAGCAACGAACTCAGCAAATAATGACGCCATATTTTCAAAGCAAATACTACAACTGTCACGACCCGAGGCTACCCCCTGGACACGGACACGGGACTAGGATCACAAGTGACCCCAAGCTAACCCTGCTGGCATAATCATGAGCATACTAAAGATAACTGAATAATAAAAACTGATGCAGAAGCTAAACATGAGATCATCTGAAATGATGGGGAATACCCATATACTAAAACTGATGAGTTTAATATAAGGAAGATATTAACTTAATACTAAGCTGAATCTATCTATGTCTGAAAATAGCCTCTAACTGACTAGAAATGTTGGGACAGGCCCCAACTAAGTCTAGCAAAACTGAAACTAAAGGACTAAAAATACTGAAAAGAAACTTATGACTGTTGTCCTCGGAGAATGAGGACTCACCATTGATTCTGCTGACTGAAGATCGAGAAATAATCTAAGCGTGATCTGGATGCTGAGAACCTGAACCTATATCACGAGAAGATGTAGCGGAGAGTATGAGTCAGTAATTGAAAGGTACTGAGCATACAGGATAGAATAAATCTGAAATAAACATATAACTGAACGAGCAATAAAGCAAGAGCATAATCCGAACATGATATAGATATTGAATACTGAGCTAACTGGATGCAATGACCAAATTTATAACATGTTAAAACTTAATACTGACTGTACTGTAAATGAGGTCAATGCAATAAAAACTGAGTGAACTGTGGGAGCTACTAATAACCGACAATAAAACTACATGAGCTAAATATG
>JAJOOS010004836.1:0-19103 GCA_029582725.1 Solanum chiquidenum
AAAAAGCCCACGAAAATCAATGAAAGAAGCCTCCAATTTGAAACCCTAGTTCTTCACCCTTCTTCTTCCTTGAATCTTGAGAGAAATATTTGAGAGAGAGAATGATTTTGGAAATTCTAATTGGAGTGACTTAAATGAAAGAATTTGGTCAAAAAGGGGATTTATAGTTGCTAGGAAAGGCAAAGAATAATAAGAACTCAACTTAGGAAAAGAATTAAGGACCCACAAAATTAAACTTAAAAGTGTTCACTAAACCCGGCTAAACTCGTCCTTTTGGACAGTGCTTCACTATTTCGGGCATAACTTTTTGCTCCAAGGTCGGAATTGGGCAAGCTCGGTGGCGTTGGAAAGAGGACTCAGAGACCTTTAATTAGATAGGTAAAGGTCCACCTAATTCATTTTTAGCTAAAAGATATGACCATTTAAAGTTGACCATTACAACTCACTAGTTCAAATGACTAGTTTCCAGACGTCACGGTCATTTCTCATCATTTCATCAAGTTCTTAACTCCAAACTCACATGTGAGGCTCTAGTTTCACTAGTTCATTTTTAGGGTCGTTACATGTTTGGAGGACTATGTCAATCTACTATCTAAACCTACCTTTTATTTATTACATCAGGAATGCTCTTATCCAATGAGAACTTTGAAATGGGATCCGATGTTTGATCCGGAAAAAGAGACTTCAAGGGCGATTGCTTGGATATCCTTTCCAGCATTACCACTAAAAAATTTCGTTAAGGAGGTTGTTTTCTCATTGGAAGCTAATGTGGGGAAACCTTTACAGGTGGATCTAGCTACAAAGAATCAAACTAGACCTAGTTGCGCAAGAGTTAAAGTGGAGGTGGACCTTTTGAGTGAATTTCCAAAGAGAATTAATGTGGGAGTGAGAAAACATTCTGGGGAATTCGTGGAGAAATGAATCCGTATTAAATATGATTATGTGCCAAAATATTGTAAGAACTGCAATATTCAGGGACATAATGAACAAGAATGTTATGTGATACATCCAGAGTTATATCCAACAAGGGAGGGGAGTGGAGCTGACGATGTTATCAGAGAGAAGGGAAACAGAGAAAATAAAAGGGGATGATCATCATGTGGAAAGAAGGGAACCAGGACAAAGCAAAGGAGAAGATGAATTCAAGGAACATAAAAGGAAAAAGGGGGGATGGGAAAGAAAAGTTGGGCAGTTGTAGGTTTGGAATCCAAAACACTTTCAACAGGGGAAAGAAGAAGAGATCATGGAGAACAAATTTAATGCATTGGGCAGTCTGAATGATGAAGGGGCTGACGAGACTACACAAGGGGATGGAGCTAGGGACAATAATATGGGGAACGAGATTGGATCAACAAAAAAATGGGTAGAGGAAGTTTTCAATGGAAAAGAGAGGATAGGTGAGAGTTGTGCAATAAAAAAATGGCGGATAAGGAGGGATTGATTATAGAAGACAAAAGAAATGATATAGCAGTGTTAGATACTTCTCAGACAGTTGATAAGGATGATAATGAAAAAAGGGAGAAAGAGGATGAGGGCAGTAAGGTGGGGAATATAAGGGGAGGATCAGAAGAGATGAAGCGTCACGGCAGTTCAAATTTCATTGAAGACGGAGTCAATGAGTTGCAGGACCTTACCAAGGACAAAAAATAGCGTCGAAGAGATACAGATGAGGATGGAGAGGTGAATGAGAATATTGATACAATAGCAAGAGATGGAGATCTCTCACCAAGACAAATAAATAATTTAAAGAGTGGAGTTAAAAAAACATATCTCCCTCTTCAAGTTAAAACAAAAAGGAATAATGATACTTCTGGGGAAGTTTCTCAATGATTGGGAAAGCTCTATTTTGGAATATCAGGTCGGTTAGGTCTCAAAAGGCCTTCGATAGACTGATAGATCTAAATAGGAGACATCATTACAAATATATAGTTCTACTGGAACCTTTTCAAGGACCACATGAGTTAGAACAATATAAAAAGAGATTGGGATTTCAAAATGCTTATTATAATTGTGCAGCCAAGATATGGATATTTTGGGATGATGATTGGACATAAGAGGTGGTAAGATATAACATTCAACATGTCTCCATGAGGTTTGAAGCGAGAAATGTCAAATTCATGGTGACAACTGTATATACGAGATGTTATTCGTTGGAAAGATTAGAGTTGTGGGAGGAAATAGATGAATTAGCAATAAATAATCATATTACATGGCTAGTAGGTGGGGATTTTAATGTTATTTTAAATGAAGAGGAGAAGCAAGGGGGAAAAGAATTTACGTCCTATGAAGCGATGGATTTCAATCAATGTATCAATAAATGTGCATTATCAGAGGTTAAGTCTTCTGGGAGTAAATTCACCTGGTGGAATAGAATAATAGAGGGAGAATGTATTTTCAAAAAATTAGATAGAGTGCTCTGCAATCAAGAATTTGAGCAGATTCTTTCTACTAGCAAAGTGCATCATTTAATATGGCAAGGATCAGATCATGCGCCTTTGCATTTTATTTGTAATATCGATGAGGAGTTTATAATTCGATCGTTTAAGTTTCTTAATTTTTGGACGAAACATCCAAAATTTAGGAATGTGGTAGAGGAGAATTGGAAGGTGGATTTTACAGGTTCACCATTTCTGGAATTTCAAGCAAATATCAAGAAGGTTAAGCAGGCTTTGTTGTATTGGAGTAAAGAGACTTTTGGGAACATATTTAATCAAGTGCAGACGTTGGAGGAGGAAATAAGAATAAAGGAGATGCAGTTGGAGATTAATCTTTCACCTGGAAATAGACATGAACTAAGCATAATAGAAGCAGACTTGAAAAAATATAGATACATGAAAGAGGAATTCTGGAGACAGAAATCAGGGATGAGATGGTTTAAGGATGGAGATAGAAATACAAAGTTTTTTCACAATTATGTGAAAGGACGGAGGAAGAAATTATTCAACTCTGAAATCACTACGGCTCAAGGGGATGATGTGACTGGTAATGAGAACATAGGAGCGGAGGCGGTGTCATTTTTTGAAGATCAATTTAAGGAAACAAATACAAATAATGATGATAGCATGTTTGATTTGATCCCGAGAATTATCACTCTGGAGCAAAATGAAGAGATGGGAATATTGCCTAAATAAGGATGAGGTGAAAGAGGTGGTTTTTGCGTTAAATAGGGATAGCACAAGTGGTCCAGATGGTTTTTCAGAGCTGCTGGGAAATAGTTGGAGAGGATATTACGAATGGTGCGATCTTTCTTTTGTGGGCATCAACTGCCTAGATTTATCACTTACACAAATGTTGTGCTGCTGCCAAAAAAGGAGAAGACCAGAAATTTTTCCGACTTGAGACCAGTAGGTCTAAGTACCTTTGTTAACAAAGTTATTTTGAGACTGCTCCATTAAAGAATAACAAAATTGTTACCAAGTCTCATATCTAGAAATCAGTCTGGTTTTGTGAAAGGTAGGAGTATAACAGAGAATGTGTTGTTAGCTTAGGAGATAATAAGGGACATAAATATAAGAAAGAATTTTCAGAATGTGGTGGTGAAGCTTGACATGGCTAAAACATATGATAGAGTGTCATGATTTTATTTGACCAAAGTATTAAGAAGATTTGTTTTTTCAGAACTGATTATTAACATGGTATAGAAGTTGGTTTCTAACAATTGGTACTCAATTTTGGTGAATGGACAACCATATGGTTTCTTTCACTCCTCAAGGGGATTGAAACAAGGAGATCCTTTATCCCCAACTTTGTTTATTATTGAGGCAGAGGTCTTAGTGAGGGGGCTTAAATAAACTCCATGAAGATAAAGAGTTTAAAAGATATGGTATGCCTAAATAAATCCCTCCCATAAACCATTTATCTTATGCAGATGATACCATACTTTTCTGTTCGGGGGAAAAGGGGTCTATTAAGAAGATAATGGGAATTCTAAAGGATTATGAGAAAATATCAGGCCAAATGATTAATCTCAATAAGAGTTTTTTTTACCTTCATGATAATACACCTCTGATAGTCGCTATGCGATTAAGAAGAATTACAGGGATCAGACAAGAAAACTTTCCCTTCATAAATATGGGGTTCCCGGTGTTCTATGGTAGAAAAAAGAATGTGTATTATGAGAAATTGTTGATGAAAATACAAAACAAAATATTATCCAGGCAGAATAAGTGGTTATCGTACGGGGGAAAAGTCATTCTCATTACGAGCATATTATAGTCTATGCCATTGTACCTTCTTGCAACAATGAATCTGACAAAAAAAATCATGAATCAGTTACATCAGATGTTTGCCAGCTTTTTCTGGAGTAAAGAAGGAGGAACTAGAGGAAAACATTGGGTAGCTTGGAAAGAATTATGTTATCCCAAGGAAGAAGGGGGGAAATGAGTGAGATCATTAGATGATGTATCAAAGGCACTGTATAGTAAACTATGGTGGAATTTCAGAACCTCTACTTCTCTATGGAGTACTTATATGTGGACTAAGTATTGTAAGAAACAACATCTGGCATTAGCAACGAGTAGAGGAGATTCTCACGCATGGAAGAAAATGGTGAAGGTAAGGGAAGAAGTAGAACATAATATTTGGTGGCAACTCAAATCTGGAGAAATGAGTTTTTGGTTTGATAACTGGACAAAGCAAAGAGCTTTATATTTTATAGAGGACCATGGTGGAGGAAGAGATACAGGTGAAAAGATTCATTACAAATGGAGAATGATATGTTCAAAAACTGGGACAAATAGTGTCGGAAGAGATGATGTTGTACATCACGAAATGCATTACCCCCGTCTGACGGAGGAGTGGGATAAAGCTTGGTGGATGGGAAGTACAAGTGGGGAATTCACAATCAAATTAGATTCTGATATGCTGCGATGTAGAAGGGAGAAGGAGGAATGAAGGGCGAATATGTGGGGCAAACAGATTCCTCTTAAGCTTAGTTTTTTACTATGGAGAATTTGTAAGGGAAAGATTGCCACAGAGGAAAATATTAAAAGGATGGGGGTTACTATAGCATCGAGATGCTATTGTTGTGAAGAGTTTGAGGAGGAAACTACACTAACATATATTTCTAACAGCTCTCATAGCCCAAAAGTTATGGAAGCAATTTGCTTCATATGCATGTATTCAGCAACATGGGTGTTTGAAACATATGATAACAGGATGGTGGGAAGCTAACACTCCTATCAAACTGAAATTTATTTTTCAAGCAATACCAAGCATTATACTATGGTAATTGTGGAAATGGAGAAATGCAAGAATACATGGATTGGCTATAAATTTTTATAAGTTGAAGAGTCAGTGTGTCAACACTATCATACAACTGATAAACATGAAATATCCATGGATTAAAGCTCCTAAAAATTGGGGAGAGATGGTCAAAATACTTAAGGAGTACAAACCCAGATTGCATTACTGTGCGGTGAGTTGGAGGAAACCTCATAATGGTACAATAAAATGCAACACAGATGGAGCTAGTAGAGGGAATCCTGTAGAAAGTGCCTATGCATTTTGCTTAAGGAACGACAAAGGAGATATTGTATATGTGATGTTTTGCAAATTCATAATCAACGACACAACTTCCAATACAAGTGTCTACGAATCGTGCAATAGTATAGTAACCCAACCAAGGGTTGGGATCGTGTCCCAAGGGAGCAATTTTGAGAATTAATAGAAAAATAAAATCTAGTTCTAACTAGTCGTAGCTAAAGACATTAACGATTAAAAATATTATAAATTAGAAGTGGACACAAAAGTGTCAAATATCAATTTGGGATTTTTGTCACAAGTATAGCAATAACAACAAAAATAACAAGAAAACCAAGTATGGGGAAAAGTTCTTGGGGTGTGACCGCAATACAAGGTGAGATAAATAGTTAGATATATGCTTTCGATAGGAAATTTGCAAGATATTAGTGACTAGGCTAAGCTTTAGATGGAAATAAGTTCCCTCTCGGACAACTTACCCCGTTTCAAATACGTTTCTCTCAGACACTCATTTGTCGCATGAAGACCAGCCTACACCTGACCCCACTCACTTTCTCGAGCTGAGTGTTAGGATATGAGACTAGGGCTCACCCTCTCGGGCTGAACCTCATGTCGACCCACTCCTTAGGTCATCAGTCTAGTGGTCTTGGTTTCGCGACCTCCCTCTCAGGAAAGCCAAAAATACATGGGTGGCTTTGTATTTGCAACTACAAACCCATTAAATTAAACCATAACCACTAGGTGAAATCACCATTAAAATACATCTAACCTATCAACAAGCAAGACCCAACAATAATATCAACACATATTTGCTAAATCACACCCCAAGAATGGGAGATTTTAGCCACACATCAAGAAATAACAAAATACACCTAAAATGATAGTGAAATCAAATGGGTATAAGAAATTAAACCTTGATTTAAGCAAAGAAAGAAGAATAGAAAGGACCCACTTCCAACTGGGGGAAGATGAACTAATTTCTTCAAGTTTCCAAAACCCTCTCCAAACTTGAGAGTAAAAATAAAAATGTACTAAAATTATTTTAATTGTTTCTATTCAAAATCTGATAAAAACTTTTCTAAAAACTAAAACTCTCAACGAGTATTTATAGTTTTCAAAACTCTGTGCTGCGGCAGATCACCTGGCGACATTAGTCGGAATCGCCGATCAACTCGGCGATTCGCCATTTGGTGTAGTTCATTGCCGTCTTGCACCATCATTCGGCATCATTATGCTCTGGGTCATTGGGCGACATAGTATTGCTTCGCGAAACTGCTCGACAATGCGTCGACTGCTCTCTTTTTCCGCCGACTTGATACTTTCCTTTAGGCTCAACACATTGGAACAAAAGGCAAAGTGAAACCCTTCCGCGATTTGCCGACGATCCTCAGGCCTTTATTTTCTCGTTCTTTTCAGTCTTTTCGTTCCTTTTTGCGAAATAGTGTCCATGCTTTTCTTCAATCTTCAAATACCTGAAACTTAAGGGTTTTCATCAGATATTGAGATAAAATAAGCATTTGAGGACACAAATTCTATTAAAATATAGCCTTAAATGAGTTCAATTTGTGGACTCATCAATATGCGGAGGCTGGGCAATTGAGAAATAGAACGAACATGTAGGCAAAAATATTAGCAGTCTTTAAAGCACTAAGACATTGCAAGAGAAATAATTTCAGCAATTACATTCTAGAGACAGATTATCTAAGCATTACAAATATAATTCGAGGTAATTGGAAGGTACCATGGCAGCAGGCAGAGGAAATGCTGGAAATAATAAAGTTAATTAGCTTTACACAGGCAAAGATTCAACATGTGTTTCGGGAAGCTAATAAACTAACAAATAAATTGACAAATGAAGCATTTGAGGAAACGAATGCAATACAAATACATGTTTTCCAACAATTATCAGTGGAATGTAGAGGAATTGTGAACATGGATAAAGCATAAATTCCATCACTACGGATTAAAACAAGGAAGATAACAGTACAAGCAACACATCAGGTGAGGGATCAGAGAGATTAACAAGGAACACAGTTATGCTATGTACATCAAAATTTTCCACTATACATGCATACATAACTATGAAGAAAACAATAGTCCGCTAGCTATGTCAGCTTACTAAAAGTTCCACCAGTAAAAACGAAGTCGGTCAAATCAGATACGGAGAGGTTGTCTTGGAATCTCTATGTCCGTCTCAAATCAATGTGGAGTAAGGAAAAAATGGAAAAGTATAGAGATGTGCTTACATTTTCCAAGAAATAGCTCAGAACTTGGCATCAGATCCACTGCACCACCGAAGTTTACCACTACAAAGGAAGCCGAAGTCAGTAAGAAAGAGTGATTGTCATTATAACACATAAATGGAGAGGAGGGAGGACTTATGGCTGTGAGCTTCGAATTATCAGAGTGAAGGCAGTCAGGAGATACACATAAATAATTCACAACTTGAGGACACGAAAGATTTTGTTCCTCAAAGCTCTTGTGATGAACATTTTCAAGCAAGAGGCGGAGGAGACAAATAGGATGCAAATGGAAATCTTACTCTTAGGGATCTTTTATAGTATGCCATTTCCATTTGGATTGGACCACATTTTTTCATGTTTTTTGTTTCATTCCTTTGGGCCTATTTTTACGGGTCTATATTTGTAAATTTTTGGGTTTATTAAAATAAAGGAGCTAACAGCTCCACCAATATTAATTTAAAAAAATAAATTTTCTAAATAACATTTTAAAATTCTATTTTTCACCTTTATCTCGTTCAAATTTACTGTCAAGACTCAAATTAGTTAGCTTCTGCCAAGCATGTTCACCAACCAGTTTACCACTTAGTAGATCTGTAAGTCAAAAATACAACACAGAACTCTGAAGTGATCCTTCAATAAGAGACTATATGATTAAAGCTTGAAAAAAAACTGATTTATGGCAATCTTTTAAGAGGAATTAATAAAGTGTTTTATTTTGTTTGCATCTATATCGATGGTCTCATCTTTTTTATATTATTTTTTGTATGTATGAAAGTACAAACTACATAAATTGTTTCGTAGAGGTAGATGGAGATAAAAAGTGAGTGTAGTGTGAGTTATTTTTCTTGTAAGAATATGGCAGGTGGAGAATAATCTCTAACGGTGGTGAAAGAGAGAAGATTGAAGGAGAAGAGGACTATCATGTGTCAATATTGTGGGATCCACTGTTAAATTTAACCACACTTTTTATTATAATGGTTAGTTTTAGGGCAAAAGACCAAAATGATCATCTTTTACTATACTTCAAGGACTATTTTAATAAGGTGATATATATAAATGATCAAAATGTTTCAACTCCTATACATCAAAGACTATTTTGATAATTTTCTCGAAGAATATCTATTGATACTTCTTTGTTCAAAATATTTATCATCAATTTTTGATTTGCGATTTATGAATTAATGATTCATTCAATTTTGATTAAATCGATAAAAAATATTCCTCCAAATTTATTTTTCGTTCTCTTTTCATTAGATAGTTGTTGCTTGCAGAAGTTTCCTTTACTTATGAACTGTGTGAAAAAAAGAAAAAAGAAAAATGAACTATGTGGTGTATTTGGTATGAAGGAAAATGTTTCTTCGGAAATCAAGTGGACTTTTTATTTATTTTTTGGTATTTTATGAGTAAATAAAGAGATATTATGCCAAGAATATTTATATGTTATTTTATAAAGTACTACGAAGACGGAGTGGATTAAGTAGTGGGGAGTGGGAGGTGATGGGGTGGGATGGTTAAAGGGTGGGAGTTGGGGGGACTGAGTGGGTGTGGAGAAGACAATAAACTTGGAATTACAAATATGCAATAACTTGTTTTTCCTGCTTTAATAAGAGAAGTTATTTTCCTCATTTTTAATGAATTTATTTTCTAAAAACACTGGCTAGCCAAAATATAAGAAATTTAGAAAACATTTTTATCCCTACCAAACACACCATAATTATGAACATTTTAATCTAGGGGAACACAAGATGAAAAAAAAACATACATAAAGGAGGAGAAAATATTTATTCGTATCGTGAAAAAATGACCTTATTGGGTTATTAGTTTAATCATTACCTAAAATTTAAAAATCAAAATCGATTTGGATATTTCAACTAAAAATATCTATAAAATCACTGATCCAATAAACCAATTATGATAATACAATATTACTTTTTGTTCGATTTTCGGTTGAATCATTTCTGCATACCCCTACTAAACAGAGGTTGCAAAATTTGCTCACGAAAACATAATCATTCACCTTGCTTAAGTTTGACTTTAGTACATTTCAGTCCAACTTATCTCAAACTAATTCAATCTAACTTCATCTCAAAAATCTTGTAAAAATATCTCGGGATAATTACTTAACCAACCAAATATACACACTCTTTATCGAAATATAACTAGAGTTTTTAAAATTCACTTTATATTATGCAAACAACATATTCTAAAATTCATTTTGTATTAGCGAAATAACACTTTATGAAAATTATTTTGTATTAGTGATACAACAATTTGCTATAGATCAGTGACATAACGTTTTGTTTGATACATCAATTCACTTTGTATTTGTTGTTGTGTAACTGATACATAATAAATTATTTTATAGTTGATACAAAGTGAATTTCAGAAATTCTCGCTACATTTCATAATTATTCAAAATATCGCTATTACTGTAAATTTCCCAAATGTATTCTTAAGGTACTATTTTGAACTACTATCAAACAAAATGGACCATTCTTGTCATTTTCTTTAATTATCTATTTGCCCAAATAGTTTCCAAAGTTCAAGTTTATTTAGTTACAGTTTTGTCCGGTATAATTTATAATTTCGTTCATTTTAGTCCTATTGTCAAATTGTCAGAATTTGTTTAGACTTTTGTCTTGTAGCTAGCTGAGCTCAATGTAAAAAGGGATGAATTGACACATTTTCTGCTTTGATGAATGAAAAAACCCTAATGAAACCCTTGTTCGACTGAAAAAATTCTTCATCTGCTCCGGAATTAGGGTTATCATCACCTTCTCAGGCGAAAATCTACCGTCTCTCAGTAAGTTTTCCTTTAGTTTATGAAGTATTTGATTTCGTATTTGTAATTTTGCTAGAAGAAAAAGTTGAAAGAACTGTTTCCTTTGCATTTTGCTCCATTAGTACTAGTAGAACAGGGTTCGTCTGCTGTTTTATTATTCGAAAACAACCTCCCTGTCTTACGAAAGGTAGGGGTAAGGTTTGCATACATTCTACTCTCTCTAGACTGTACTTGTGGGATTACATTGGGTTTGTTGTTGTCTTCTTTGTTTTTTAGCTCTATTTTCTAGTTGATTTAACTTCCACTGCAGGATAGTCCTTTTTTCTTGTTTTCAGAAAGATGGTTGTGTGTTATGTTGGATTTCATTTCTTGAGTGTATTTGTTCAGTAAATACTCATGCTAATTGACTGATTAAACATTATAATACTTTTTCTTTATTCTTAATCCTAGATATTTGGTGATCAAGAAAGCACTGTTGATTGATAAATCTTGTAAATAGAACTATAAAGGTAGAGATATCCAGGTCAAAGTTAATGTTTATATATGAGGATCACAGCATAAAATTATCTTGGAAAATGCTGGATGATTAACATACAATCTCATACAACAAATAAGTAACATTAGAAAATGATTAAAAGAAAAAAACAAGAAATTAACATGTCACATAAGGCAAAACTTTACTACTACTGTGGTTCCACTTTGTTTGGCATGGTTCAGAGTACCAAGGTCAAAATTATGAATTTCGGACAGAGACTCTTAAAGTTCTTGAAAATAAAGTTGAAAACTATAAAAAAGGTATTACAAGTCAAAATAGTCAACAACTCAATATATTTAAGAAAAACTTGGTCAAAGAAGAACATCTTTGACTCGTCAAATAGTAAGTGTGCAAAGCAAAGCGGAATGGAGGGAGTAGCTTCTATATTTTTCTTGATGTTAGGCTCACATACATTAGGTTCAATGTTTGTTAGGTGCGTTTTCCCTTATAAAAAAGTAACGTATTTGCAAGCACATTGGCATTTTCTATGATCTCACAAGGTGGTGGTCCTCCTTTTGTGTCAGAATGGAAAGACAAATGTGAATCTAAGTAGTGGTTAACGGGGGATCACCATCTGAGAGTTTAAGGTGTTGAAGAATTAAGAAGACAGAATAGAATATAGATATGGCCAACATTGTCCGACATGATAGTTTGCCTATACAGAGGAGTCAAAGCCAGATCTTTGAACGTTGTTGCATTTATAGTGGTTTTTCAATCTGCCTGAAGGTGGCGTTCATAATTTGTTTATTTAGGCTAATTTCTAACTGATAATTCTAAACTGTGATATCGTACATAAACAGATTGAAATGAATAATATCCAACTAGCTTACGGGTTTGTCAGCAGTCATCTGTATAGTGTTTGTATGTTGTGTGTTCATATTACTTAATATTGTTTGAGGTTATAACATTGCTCAAGAATCAAATAATTTGGTATGGTTGATGTAGGTTTATGGTACTTGAGATATATGAGCTAGTTTGGCTAATCTCATATGAGCTTATCAAATGTGAAATTTATGAAAAGAATTCATTAGGGATTAAGACATGTAAGAAAGAGTACAGCAACATTGTTATTAAATGTGTTGCAGCAGCTATTGTGCCTATCCAATGTAAACTCTATGAAAAGAACTCTAAGGGCCCGCTTGGACATGCGATATGAAATTGTGATGTGAATCATAATGATATGCAATTGAAGTTTTGTTTCGACATGCTATTTGGATTTCTTAAGTTGTATGTTTTACCCCATAACCACGAAAACCCCACAAGTTGTGAAAACTGTCAAAATTTTCCCTATTTTGTTATAATATTACTAGATGAGCAAATTATAGTTTAGAAACAAGATATTAGAATATCCTAAGGTGTTGGGCGCCGCATTGAGAAATCACATATCTCCATGTCCCTTTTATAAATAAATGTTTGGTGGTTATAAACTTTCAAATAAACCTAATTTTACAAAGATCCACTAGTCAACAATAGCAGTAATTTGTTATTCTTTAATGTAATCCTTTCACTTGGTACGAACGTGTCTTTTTTTGTAAAATTTAAAATGATGGCTCTTCTTTTGTTTTTACAAAATATAAACTTACGAGTCAAGTTTACATTTTAAAAAAATTGAAATCATGATTTGGAATCTCAAATCATGCTTTTTTGGAGAATTTGGAATTCAAAATCATGATTCTAAATCGATGTACGAACACTTATTTGAAATCATGACTTAATATCGCATGTCCAAACGCAAACTTAATTGGGTTGAGACATATTCGAAAGAGTACAACAGCATTGTTCTTAAATGTGTTGTCTTCCATTATGGAAAAAGTGGTGCATGTTAGGAAGTAAATGCACAACACAAATTTATGGAATGAATAGGAAGAGAGTATATTACGGACAATCCTTTCTGATAGGTAGATTCTTGATAAGTTGTGGTTGATATTTCGGAGGGATGATAATCTATAGAAGAACTGGTATAAGGTGGGGAATGAAAACTTACAACTGTAAAACCTTTTAGAGAAATTGCCAAAGCCTTTTCTCTATTGGCTATTTGGCTGCACTATGCATTTTTACCGATAGCGAGGTGCATGGTTTAAGGAGGAAAAGGGGATCTAGAGTAATTATGTTGGAATCCCTCTTCGTTTGTGATGCACTGGAAATTTTCCAGCTTCCATGGATTTGTGGATGTGGATTTTGACTTGGCCAATCTATAAGATAGTTGTGCTACCTAGCAGCTAAGTATTTTGGAGCTATGTAATTGAAGAAATGTTTTGTTTTTGCACCTGATTCGTAGGATAGAGAACACAAAGACACCAAGAGAAGTTGCATTTCACTTTATATATAGCATGTGAACCGACTCTTACATTTGAAAATTTGGGAGGAGAATGATGAGGTGGTGTTCATGTTCAAGGAATATTGGGAAGATCCGAACCATACTCTGTTGCATTTAGTGTTGCCTTACACAGCTATGGTCTCTAGCATTTTCCATTAACTTGAATAAAGGCAGAACTAGGGCCATAAGCAATTACAGAGCTGGAAGATGCAGAAGAGCGGCAAGGTGAGGAAGTAAGCATTGAGTAACTAGATTGCCTTTTTTAAATACCAGGAAATGAGATAAGCTTAAGATTGTACTCTTGGGTTAAAAAGAGTACCTTTTTTTTATAAAGAGTTGGCAGGACAACATAGTTGACTGTTGTGGAGCAGTGAACTACAGTCTATTAGGTCCCTTTTGGCCATATGTTGTATTTCTTTGTTTGCAATCACTGAAGTTCAATTTTTGCAAATAATGGGTTGGCCTGTTGGTATTTGAAACTTTGGTAAAATATTGAAAAACTTGTTGAAGAGTTTTTTCAAGTGAAATAATGTCTTGCACTAACTCATTAATTGTTATTCCAAATGAAATTCATGTCCAAACAACTTAAACTTTCAAATCCTCTTTTCCAATTTCAAAGTCAGATACTCCTTTTGATTTTAACCAACTATCGTCCAAATACCTATTAAATAGTTTTAAGACCGGCTTGGTGTGCAATATGTGAACATATTTTGATTTATAAAAAACATACCATTGAGGAAGTCTTGTCCTTTAGATATATGCATTTATTTGATACCTGTCAGGTATAGTTTAAATTTCGATAGTGAGAACTTTACTCATCTTTGCTAAAGGAAAAAAAAGTAAAAGATCTGCATAGAGTATTTTGTCTCTTTCTAGATTTTGAGCACCATTCAGATCTCTCTTTCTTCTGGTTTCTATATAACTATCTGACTATCAGGTTTGTCAAACTGGTTTTCAGTTGGTGGCGAAGATGTCGAACTATCCCGTGCTTGATAATCTCCCCATTGATAAATGGAAGGTACCAGCATTAAGGGAAGAGCTTAAGAGGAGGAACTTAATGACAAAAGGTTTGAAGGATGATCTTGTGAATCGATTAAATAATGCTATCCACAGAGAAAGAGGAGAACCCGAGGTTGAAGAGAGTACTGAAATAAATCCCGATGTTCTTGAATGGAATAATAAAAGTATGGGGCATCCCCAAAACAAAGTTACTAAGGGTTCTGATCGTGATACTGATCCTGCCAATGCCATCAAAGTCTTGGATGAGGTTGCAACTGGGGGTACTGATGACGTTTCTGGAGTAAGAGAACATTCAGAGGCTTCTGTTGGTAGCACTAGTGTTATAAATGAGATTGTGTCTACTGATCAATTTGTTGAAGTCAAAATTGATAAGAAACACGAGGTTATCGATTCTTTTCCGAATAATGATGTTGTTGATGAGGTATCTGGAGTTAGGTATGCTGCTATTCAGAGTAGTGGCACTGTACAGGACATTGAGGATATGAGAATTTCATCTTCTGAGGGAGTGCTTGAGGATAACCTTAGGAGACAAGAGAATGATGCCGAGGTAACCCCAGTAACATCCAAGGATGCCTTGGGAAACAATAACATTAAGTTGGAGGATGAGGGTCTGAAACTCTCAGGCATGGATGCTGAGTATGATAAGTCCAATCCAGACACTCAGGTATATGAGGTCAACCCTGATTTAGGGTCTCAAGTAAAATCTGACGCATTTTCTACTGATACTTTGCCCATTAATGAAAATAATGATTTAAATGATAATTTGAATGCTGATAATGTTAAATTAGTAACTGAAGTTGTTAGGCAAGAGATGGAGTCATCCAGCAAAGACCTGTCAGATGTTGGTAGCATTTATCCATTGGATGATCAGATGCCACATGAGATGCAGGGTCATGTTGGAGAAACTGTTGATGACAAATCTTCGGAGGTGAAATTTAGCATGAAAAAGGCCAATGCAGATCAGGTTTCTGTTGCTGTTACCAAGGTAGAGCATGGTTTAGAAAGTAACACATTGAATAATAGTGAGCAAAAAGATGTTCAGTTTGAAAAAGCTAGAACTTTAGGTGATGTTATAGACCCTAGTTTGTCACCCAAGAAAGTTGAGGTATCTGCTGAAGATAAACATTGTATTGCTGCTTCCAGTGATGATAGAAAAGGTATGGAAACACTCCCTTCTAATAAAGAAAATGACTGTTCTCTTCCTTCCTAAGGCTGGTTCTTCCAGATCTTATGTGTGTTGTGTCTGTGCATGCAGTTTTGAGCAAGATATCTGAGGTAGTGGATGATCAGAATATGGAAAAGATAAATTTGGATCAATCTTCAGCAGATGATTCCATGGAGGAGGATGTAGTAGAGACAAAGCATGTGGCTTTTGATCATATTTCTAAGGAGAATGATAAGACTGAAGAGTTTATTACGGGAATGACAAAAGAGCCCAAAGTTGTACGAAATGGCTCTTCTGATGCAACGCAGCAAGACAATCCTTCTGAGAAGGTTGAGTCTCCTCAAGAAACTAAAGATAGGTCTCCTGAATTGTCAGAGAAGAGAAAGTTTCAAGGTACTCATGTCTTCTCCTTAATTCTTGCTCTTCCCTCCCTTTTTCTTGAAAAAAATCTCTCCTTTACCTCCTTCTCTGCACATGTTTAGCATTTTCTTTATTACTGCTATTATTCTATAGGGGTCGTTTGGTGTGAGGGATAAGAATATATAGTCCTGGGATAAAAGTTTGTTGTCTTGTTTGGTTGACATGTTTGGGATAACTTATCCCACCATTTATACCATAGTGATGGGATAAGTTATCCCATATACAGGGTGGGATAAGTTATCCCAGGATAACTAACCCCAGGATAATTAATCCTGGGATAACTAGTTTCCAACCAAGCGACCCCTGGATTTGGTGCTTCTATATATTATTATTATTAAAATATTTTAGAGTTGTTGCTTTTGTACTCTTTTAATTGATTTGATGAAGCTCTAAATAGTAAAATTTGTGTACTTTTTAGATGTTATCAAACGTGGGTTTTAAGTATGTTGTTTATTAGTTTGTTCAGTTATGAATGTTAAATCTTCTGATTGATCCACATGTTTTATGGTGTTATCAGTTATGATCTAGAAATTGCCACACAATTGCCCAAGATTCCATTGTGAAAGTTAAAGCTCACGACTGGTTTGCAGCTAAAGTTGGGCTTATTAGCGTGTTAGTGTATTGAAATTTCTAACACCAATGATAGATATTGGATTCGTCTTGCAATGTTGGATATGAATACATTCACTCTGGATAATTTAGCGATAATGGGAATTAACAAAAATGATCTATTATTTTCTTGTTCTATAATATTTGGTTTCACAAGTTATTTGACTTGGGGGTGGATTATTTGTTGATGAAGTAGGAGATGGGAGTAAAGAGCCTGCAAAAAGGCAGCGCAGATGGAACACTGAGAGTTTGAATACTGCTGAGCCACAAAATTCAAGTATTGCATTATCAGAGAACTTGGTTCAGACCATCCCTGTCAAGCCTATCTTTGGCAGGACCGACTCTACAGTTAGTGAGGATGCACCCAAGGAGCGCCTTGGTGAGTATTTGTTTTCTTGGTAAATTGCTTGAGTTTCAGATGCAAGAATAGCGGCATAAGAATTATTTGTTTCTCTGTTCTGGTAATATTCCAGTACCAAAGTTTTCCAAAACAGCCACTAATTGGTTCCTTTGTTCTGGTAATATTTCAGTACCAAAGTCTTCCAAAACAGCCACTAATTCTCTCAAAATTGAGAACTTCTTGCGGCCCTTTACGCTGAAAGCTGTGCAAGAGCTCCTTGCAAGAACTGGTGAAGTCTGCAGTTTCTGGATGGACCAGATAAAGACCCATTGCTATGTCACGGTAGAATCTTGCTCTCTCCTACTGCATTTGATGCTCCTCTTAGACCATATGGTCATCGAGTTTCTCTATTTTAAATTATACTATTTGCAAGGAAGCTATTAGCCTAGTTGGCTGGCTACTCTTAGGAAAGGATAGGGTTGGGGACATTTGTCATGGGGGTGGGCATGATTTGAAACCTTGATGCTGCGCCAGTTGGCCTAAGTCCCTCTGGTCGATTTGCCATAATGTAGCATGTTAATGTGCATCATTGGCCTTCTGAGGTGCATACCCAAATAGCAATGGCCTTTGCATGCCTTGGCTTCTTGGCATGCTGTCTTGAATTTGTTAGAAAAGTGTCTTACTTTGCTTCCTTAGTGTCTCTGGTTACTAAATTGATGAATATTTTCTCTCAACAGTATTCTTCGGTAGAGGAAGCCATAGAGACCCGAAATGCTGTTTACAACCTCCAATGGCCACCAAAAGGAGGTCGTCTCCTGGTTGCAGATTTTGTTGCTCCCCAACAGGTGCAAACCAGGATAGACGGACGGGAGCCTGCTACTCCAGCGACAAATCGCTGTCCTGCAGTGCCTCCAACTTCATCCTCTGTTCAAGCACCACCTGCTTGGCAGCAGGGTCACAAACAGCAGGTTGAGTCAGAACATCCACTCTCTCGCCAGCCACCACCTGCTCCTCCTACTGCGCTACCAATAAAAGAGAGGTTGGCTCCACCTGCTTGGCAGCAGGGTCGCAAACAACAGGTTGAGTCAGAACATCCACTCACGCGCCAGGCACCACCTGCTCCTCCTACTGCGCCACCAATAAAAGAGAGGTTGGCTCCACCTGTTGCTGATAAAAATGACCCCCCTGTTATTACTTTGGATGACATCTTCAGAAAGACCAAAGCCGCTCCCCGTATCTATTATTTACCGCTGACTGATGAAGAAGTTGCTAAGAAGCTTGCCAGTAGAGGAGGTGCTGAGAACTAGAGCTTTTAAGTGAACAAAGGACTTGTGAGATAGATGGTATATGGAGAGGTGTTGCGATGTAATGCTGATAACTGCTAATTTGCCCTCACAGAGAAGTTGCAGTCTTGAGGCTCACTTAAGACCTTGCTTTCTTTTCTATTTTCGTTGTTAATGGTTACTGCAAGGTTGAAGTCTCTGCTGTATTTTACTTTGGGTTGAAGAAACATAACAAAATGTGCAGAGTCTGCCTTCTTTCTTCATCCAGATTCATCGTTGAATTGCGCCGAAGCTGTAAATGCCATTTTATCTCCACTCGTTTTCCTTAGTGTAAAATTTTAAGAAATCGAAGAGATGCATTGATGATGGAACCAGTTGCTTTTTTTGAGTTTTCAGGCCTCACTCAAAAATTAGCTAATGATGTCTTTCCCCCTGTGAAATATTATATACTTCAACAACTATCCTCGATATTATATATTCCCCCTGTGACCTCTTTTGTTTTTCTCCATCTTTTCTTCTCTAAATGTTTATCTCATGCCCTCAAACAAATGCACACATTTCATACTCCTAGTAGCAATCCATGCAGTAAACTTGTGCTAAATCGTCCTTCGGGATGGCTCAGTTGGTTTGGAAGGTGGTTATCCACACGGATGACTCGGGATCGATCCCCCCTCAATACCTTCTGAGTCGAGCCTGTCGCATAGGGCTTGCCTAGTGCGGTTTACATCCCCTGTGTGATTTGCAGGCTATTACACAGTGAGGGGTTTACCCAATGCGCACAGAGTGCTCACCCGAAGGCAGAGGCTGTGACAGAGGTTGTAGCGGCTGCGGGTTATCCTGGGGTTCCAAAAAAAAAAAAAAAAAAAAACTTGTGCTAAATCATAGTTCACTCAAAGGCTAAAGTACAA
>JAJOOS010004837.1:0-17829 GCA_029582725.1 Solanum chiquidenum
AAATTATCTATTATACCCTCAATTAATTACTTTGAAAAAAGTAGAACTTCTTGAAAATCTTAAGTTTTTAATTCATCCACTTCATAATTAATAGGGGTAAAATGATAAACTCACTATGTCAATAATTATTTTTTTAATAGATGTGTCAATTCAAAAGTAGACAAGTAATTAGGGACAGAGGGAGTAATACATTGTACATAGTTAACAAATATATAAAGGAAAAATCCTTTTGGCCAGAATGGTAAAATAACATATTTCACATTATGTTATTTTATCTTTTTGAACATTTTTACCCTTTTAATTTTAATACATTTTAATTAAAAAATAGAAAAAAGATCAATTTATTTTAAAATAAAAGGAAAAAATGATAAATATACCCCCGAACTATCGTAAATGGTATGCAGATACCATCTGCCATACTTTTGGGACATTGGTCCCCCTGCCATCCTAAAACTAGACCATATGCTCTTCACTCTAACGGAAGACTAAATAGGGACACGTGGCGCAATCTTATTCATCGATAAATGTCGGATCGGTGGATAAGATTATGACACGTGTATGTCTGTTAGTATAAAGGGTATATATGCTCTAGTTTTTAGACGACAGGGGCACCAATGTCCCAAAAGTATGACGGAGGATATTTACATACCATTTATGATAGTTCGGGGATATATTTGTCCTTTTTCCCTAAAATAAAAAGATATTATAAACTTTTTAAACTTCTGGCCAAATTTTCTAGCTATTTAGCATTACCCATATATAAATTTTATTTCAAAAAAGTGGAAGATTTTATGCACAAATTTTTTATCCAGCTTAAATTCTCTGATTCTCAAAAAAATAAATTATGTCACATAAATTGAGACAGAGAGCATATAGTATGTGTCCAGAAATATTCAAAATTCAAAGTTCTATCAAAGCGAGGAATAGGACCGACGGAGGACTATGAGAAAACGACCAATTTGCTTTTTATATTTTCAATTTTCTTCCCCCAATTATTTTCTATACATAGTTGTTCCATACGTGGAAAAAATTTATTAGAACCTACCCCCTTCTCATTCCATAAATATATATTCACACTTAATATTTATATATTGAGTCTAAAAATAAATAAATATTCACACTCGATATTTATATCAAATTAAATAGTATTTGATCATGAATATAAAAAGAAATTCACTTCAATCAGAGTTTGTCAAAGTTGAAATTGTATTTGATTATAATTTATGCAATAAATATTTAGAATTTAAAGTGTTTTTTAAAATATATGAAATATGATTTAAATATGAAATATATTTTAGATGAACTTTATAATATATATATATAGAGAGAGAGAATTTTTAGGGTAAATTTGAAAAAGAAAAATTAATAAAAGTAAAAAATGGATTTTTGGTGGTTTTGAAGCTTTATTTGAAATATTAATGGTCAAATATTGATTTTGAAATACAATGAAAAGAAAATCTTTAAAAAGTTTCTTGGTCAAATGGGTTCTAAATAATTTAATCTTAATAATTAAAAATTAAAATAAAAACTATATGACATATTTTTATATTCATTGATTTGATAATAAACATCAAATATGTTTGCAAATTTTACCCTCCCCACACTTAGCCAGCCCTCACACGGGTGGAGTTAGGGTAATGGAGGGATTCATTTGAATCTCTTCATCGAAAGAATACGATGTTCATATGATATATATTAAATTTCTTTTTCTTTTTTAATTTTTGTATATTACTTTTTTATATTTTTTGAGTTCTTTTAGTAAAAAACTTTACTTGTTATGATCGAGCCTTTTGTACGAAGTTTGAATATTTTCCTCGTGTACAAAAGTACAATGGGATTTTTGGGATTATACAAAGTATAAAGAACGTATAATGGAAACTTTTATATCAAATTTATGATACAACAATTGAGAATTGAGTGGTAACTTGATATAACTGGATTTATTTCTTTTACCAAGAAATAGAAAGAGGTGCCGCTGTTATAAAAGAATACGATTTAATGATTAGAGGTGTTTCTTCTTAAATCAGAAGTAGTAGATTTGAATTTTGAAGTATAAAAAAATCTTTGATAAGAAGCGCCTTTCTTCGAATGGAATTTTATTGTTGAACTTCAATGCAAATATCAAACACTAAGTAAAAAAAATAAAATAAAATACCGCTCGAAACAAATTAAAAAAGAACGAAAGAAGTATATGCAAATGGTCAATAACCAACGCACTCAGAACTTTTGAGGGCCAACATATTTGAATAAGATTACCTTTGACTGAGGACAACTAAAATAATCTTCAATTTTTATTTTTTTGTGATTAAGATTGATGATTGACCCTAAATTAATTAATTCTTAAAGGTACACTTCAAGTCATGACACACATCCCACGTTTAAGGAAAATATTATTTTATCTCCAAATAAAAATTAATATTCGCAAATTTGTGTGCTTAACGTTTTTTTAAAAAAAAAAAAAAAAATTCTTAAAAAGTCATGTGAAAATATTTACTTAATCAAGTAATCATTTTAAAGTAGTTTTCGTTAACTGCAACGAAAATGAAGCTATATTGACCACTACGATAGGTTTGACCAGACAAGAAAACGTTGAGTAAAATATATTTTATTTGGATTATTTTACTTATCGTCTTTATTAAATATAGGTATTCAAACACTATGAATCTATGATGTTGAGGAATTAAAAATAGGTTAAGACTTCTAATGATCCTTTTAAGATATATTTCCTCCGTTCCTTTTTAATCGTCACGAATGTTTTTTGAAAATTAAATTATATGAACTTTGACTAACATTTTAAGATATATTTTTTGGATATTGATATTTAAAAAATTGTAACTTGTAGTATTTTTGTATAGTTCTTGAAAATCTATTTTTTTTTACTTTAAAATGCAGAGTTAATGTAATTTAATTTAACTTTAAACGTTAGTCAAATTGACTCTTAAAAACACAACGTGACAACTAAAAAGAAATAGAGGAAGTATAGTCTAAAATAATCGTCATTTCAAAATTTAAGATATTAATTGAGTATTTCTTTTCCGCTCTTACTAATAATTATCTTGGAAAGTAATAAGGTCATCTAATTAACATAGAAACAACACATACATATACATACTACGATTGTTGTGATTGCTTAGATTAAATCTCTTTTTGTTTATTTTAGATAGATTAAAGAGAGAATAATTATTAAATACATTAACATTACAAATTATTAAAAATAATAATAAGGGTATGAAAGTCAAAACACATATTCCCTCCATTCCAAAAAATTTATCACAATTTTCTTTTTTTAGAGTGAAACGATGAACTTTGACCAATAGTCCTTTAAGATATATTTTTTAATTAAGTTGATAGAAGTAGCGACTGCGGGTTTCCCTTGTCTTCAAAAAAGAAGAAGTGATTTTTATAATACTTTTTGTATAGTTTATGAATACCTAAATTTTAATTTTAAAATATCAAACTAATCTAATCCAATTTAACTTTGAAAATTAGTCTAATTGACTCCCGATAAGAAAAATGTGATAACTATTTTGAAATGGTGGAAGTAATAGGTTCTTAAAAGTCATATAAACAAAAAAAAAACATTACAAATTAAGTGGTCCGAAAGAGAATAGTAATCTTCGATATTCATGTTTTAAGTGAAAATCTTATTATAAATGACATGAAGTTATTACTCTTTTACAAACAGTCGAATTATACATGAGAAAATTACTACATATATTGAACTAGAAACCATGCTAAATTGTAATAAATAGTTACAATACAATATATTATTTTAAAATAATTAAAGAAAGAAGGTGATTTTTTCCCCTTAGTTTAGAAAATAATTGAAGCCAAGAAGAAAAGAAGGAAGAAGACATATTTTAGAACTAAACCAGGTATATTTTTTTTTTTACAAGAAGATAAGTAATAAAAAATCATTCGAAATAAGTTGGTCAAATTGAAAAAAATGGTGACATACCGAACACGCAAAAGAACTTATTCAATGTATTTCGTGGACGTAAATTTTAATTGGCTGAGTACACAATGGAAGGTTTACTCAATACGCACAATATATTCACCGCAAAGTGCTTATTCAAACAGTAAAGATTGTGGCAAAGATGGTAGCGACGGCCGTTTATCTTGAGGTAGGCTGAGGCAGAGAAAAATGTTTTATGGACCGATTTGGTGCAAAAAGGAATGCAAATTTAGCAGGGAAATTAGACAAAATGTCTATTTGGTCTTCCTTCTTTTTCATTTATTCTTTTTTTTTTCTGATTGGTATTGTGAAAGGAAACGCTTCATGTTCAATCATTAAAGCTTTTTTAAACTTGATTTTAAATTAAACGTGCAACAAATGTGAAGCGTTTCAAGTGAATAATATATCAAAAGATTCGAAACAATGAGAGTATCTCATATTTAAAATTGAGGTTGTGTAGAAGAGATTTTAAGTTGATCGGGATTGAAAGACTTAATATTAAAACTTCTTCAAAAGCTCGATTTTAAAATCCAATTGTGCTGCAAACGTGAATAATGTATCAAAAAGACTCAAAATATCGAGAGTAGTTCATATCTAAAATTTGAGATTGTTTAGAGGAGATTTGAGTTAGTTGCAAATTGAAAAAAATCAACTCGTTAAGGGAGATGAAGTATTCCAGTGATAACAATAAATAGTGTTCATATATATATATATATACTAGTAAAATTACGGAATTTGATATCACAAAATTTATAAAATAATACTTAAAAACTATCAGTCATTAAAACTAAAACACTATGTTGTCTTACATACAAGATTACGTAGTAACGAATATTAATAATATAAAGGAAAATGATAATTATAACATCTTATCATTTATCTTTCAATCAATCATCTTTAATTTGATTTTATAATTTATCATTTTGCCTCCAGGAAGTGTTACTATTTGATATTTTTGGGAAATTAGATGAACATCAACATGAGATATTAAATTTTCTAATAAATAAATAATCTTTATATGTACTAACAAATACTTATAACAATAACTTTACAGAAACATAACCAACAAAGTTTAAAACATGTACTCAAAAACAACAATTAATATCATAAGCATAAATTAATGATTGTAAAAAATATACTAGGATATATAACAATAGAATGAAACAGAAAGGAAAAAATTGAGCCCACTGAATGCACAATGTCCCCTTAAGGAAATTATTCCCCTCTAGTACCCGAGGTTTAAAGGAATAGATCCTCTCAAGATGGAACAATTCTATTCACAAGTGTATTGACACAAAAACAATGGTGTTAGTGAGACACTCAACATGAGCAAAATACACGAATATTTAATTGTGCAAAAGAAGAAGAAGAGTACGAAATTTTCGTAGTTTTAAAATGAGAGAAAATTCCTCTATTTATAAACAAAGAGGGTAGTGTGAACAAATGTTTATTGTGTCTTATCGAAAATGTCACAACTCTTTGGAAAAGTTACAACCCTTCAGAAAGGTCACAACCTTTCATAAAAGTCTCAATTTTTCATTAAAGTTGCAAATGTTCATAAAAAGCACAATTTTTCATAAAAGTCACATCTTTTCATGAAAAAGAAGGGTATTTTTGAAAATAAATAAATTTAAAAGGAAATTTTTGCTTGTGGTGGCACCACGTCACACACAATTATATATTATTTATATAATATCAATACATTAAGTTTGTTGAAATTTTTTGTTGCCATTGTATAGGTGGATAAGAAGCCCAAACTTGGCACGGTGTGCTAAGTTACACGCCTAATTGGCATAGTTATGCTAAGTGATTATTATAAGTTTTCAACGGTTCATTTTTGGAAAAAAAAAAACAAATAAAACACCATATTTATTTTTCAAAAATATGAAATAACTTTTGAAAGCATCTCCAGATGTGTATTCTTTAAATATCTTTCGACACAATATATAATGCAAGATGACATGAGAGAATAAATCTATATATTAGATGTTAGGTATGACTTATGAGAGGCGAATTCAAAATAATATGCAATAATAACGCAGAGTCAACTAGTATTTTATAGATATTACCAATACAGATCGATACCTGGTCTCAGGTGAACCTATAGGTTAGATCATCCTTTCCTTGTTACCTCTATCAACATAGATATCAAGTGATGTTGAGTGAACTTACACACATAATCTTACTCATTACAATCCAAGCTTCGGATTCATAGACAACACTAGCTGCTGTCATCCCTAGTTAGTTTCTTGTTCCTGTGGACAGAGATTGCAAAAGAATAGAGATGATGACCTTCAAGTACATTACTTGAGAAAAATATAATGAGTATGTTGATGTTTTAGATTTCTAATTGAAAATATTTGGGCAAGTTGTTTCGAGTGATAGAAACAACTACTCCATATGAATATTACTGTTGCATGAGACAAATATTAGTTAGTTATATAGCGACACAAGACAAACCTTAGAAATGAAGATATTCTGTATCACTTTATTGAGACCATCTTTCACCTCAACACCTCCAATGATCGGTTTTTCTACAACCAGACTTTTCAGACTCGGTGTGCTCACAGATCCCACATGGATAAACGTCTTCATTTCAGGGCAGTTTCTAATTTCCACTTCTCTGAGGAATGGAAATTCAAGAGCATGCTTCATCTGAAAGAAATGTCCCAGCTTTGGTAGCTCGTAGAGAACCAGCTCTTCCAATAAGGGAAATAAGGGCTCGTTAGTCATTTCTTCTCCTCGTTGTTCCTCTTCTGTGATCACTTGCTCCATTGATGGAGAGGCACCTATCTTTAATACTCTGAGATTCAGAACACCTCTGGCGACTGATGGAGACATCAAGTTTCTTAATTTTTTGCACTTCCATACTTCCAATTCTTTAAGTTTGTTAAAGAAGCCATTTGGAAGTTGGTGAGAGAATAGGGCAGTTATGCAGTCAGCCCTACTGATACATAGCTCTTCCAGGTTGGGACAAGAAACCTGCAAAGGTTGACGGCCTTGTATTTTATATAAGGGATGAAAATTCAATATACGAATCCAAAAATGAATCATACATCAAGTAACACGAAGTGAAAAACTTGGATATTTTTAATTCATGAAATATACTCCAAGTACAATCTGACAAAAAGGTATCATGATTCATGGCTAAGAAACAAACTCAAGATTTGAAGTTTTAGGTTTCTACAACGACCTCAAGTTAATAGCCAATATATACTAACTGAATGCAGAGTTAACCAATTGTAGATATTTAACAAATTTCTCATTACATTTACAGATTCGCCTCTGCTCTAACATATGGTTAATTTCATGTATAGCCTGTGAACTTTACCCACTTATCTGTTGTAACAATCAAGTCATGAAAACTATCTTTTGCGACATTAAACTTATCAAACTTTACCTACTTAAAACAATAAAGTTAATGAAATGTTCATTATCGCATTGAAGTAATTGATTATGTCTGAATTGCTTAGAAAATACAAATGATTAGAATGTCAAATTTTTGGCAATAGATTATGATACGTCACATGTAGAAACAGTAGAAGCACACCTTTTCATCAAAAAGAGGATTTGAGTCATTGATAGAGTTGTTGTCTGGAGGCCAAAAATTTCGAAACTGAGGTAACTCAAAGAAGCACATGTTTTGTAACTGCGGGAACTCAATGCCCTCAACAGTGTCACTGCAAAAGTGAGTGAAGCATTCCAGAAATTGAAGCTTTATGTAATATAAATTGGGGAACTTTATTATTTGATCCTCTTCCTCATTATCGGGGAAAGCCACTGTCGAGTTTGACGAACTTCCTGCAGCCAAGGACAGGTAAAAAAGATACTGTAGACTACAAAATCTAGTTACCTCCAGTCTTTCGAGTTTGGAGAATGGAATATCATTCTGACAGTGAATACTCAGTAAATGTGTCAATGAATCACAAACAGCCAGACGGAGATCTTTCACGTTCTGAAATTTATCGACCAGCAACTCTGTCAACACATTATTGGAGCCATTTCCTCTTGAATGGACAAGTTCACTCTTCCTCAACATGTGGCGGATCCAATCAGCCAACGGGTGCTCTCAGTGACCTTGAGATCAATAATCCTATCGTAGTAGTTATCCATGAGTGAAGTATCGAAGCAATGACGACCTTGTTGTCCCACTTTTAAAGCGTAATGTGTCAACTTGGAGGAAAGGCCCAAGTTACTGTAGATCACGTCTCCGGAACATGAGAACAATGTTAGTGAAGTCAATTCAAATAAGGATTCGAGCTCCTTCAAGGTGGAGTAACTACAACGTTCTACTCCCACCATATGTAGTTCCTCCAATCGAACTAGCCTTGATAAGATCCCTGGTGAAATCCTTATAAGTTCTCCTTGCTCATTCCAAAACTCGAACATAATTAGATTGAGCAAGTTCCCTATCTCCATTGGAAGCGCTTTTAAGTGAGAATCTCTGATGCTGAGAACTTCTAATGTGGCAAGTCCACCAATAACAGATATGTCATCCAACCTTAAATTAATCAGAGATAGCGTCCGCAGCTTTGACAACCTCTGAACCGATGAGGGAAAAGAAAAAATGGAATCCTTATATCTATCTCTCCTCAGGGTTAAGACATTGAGTTTGCTCATCCCAATAAAATAATCATGTTGTAATTTATTTGGCTTTTCAACGAATTTCAACATTAGAAACTCGAGTCTTGGGCAAAATATTGGTTTAGGAAGATCATTGAATCCTTTTGTGACAATTGACATGTGACTGTATGGCTCATAAGAAGTTCTTCTTGGGAACTCTTCAGAGTTCACGTCATGACTTACCATAAAAACATGTTTCCCCTCAGACGCAATATGTATAGCCACGTCACGGACCACATCATGCATTTTGACGTAACCTCCAGAGGAGCCTTCGGATAACAAGAAACTATCTTTCAACGTTTCTAACAAATGACACACCCTCTTTCTAGCTTCTACAAAAAATTTAATCTCAGAAAACATGCTAAGCCCCATTCCATATCTAAGTAACTCTTCAGGCCAAATATCCCTATCTTCCTCAAACAAGCAACAAAACAAAAAGAAGTACCTAGCTTCATCACTTTCTAAGTGATCATAACTTAGCTTCAGAGGTTGATATACATATGTAAGCACTCCCGGAATATTTTTTGGTGCAGATCTTTGTAATTGTACAAGGGCATCCTCCCACGAAGGTTTCCTTTTATTCTTTAGCGCACCAGCAACTGTAATAATTGCAAGCGGCAACCCCTTGCATTCTTTCACAACATTTTTTGCTATGTGATTAAGAGAAAGATCATCAACTGAATTACCAGCTTTCTGTCTGAAAAGGAGCCATGCTTCCTTTTCAGATAAGATTCCAATTTCTATGATCTTTTGAGCCTCCATTGTTTCACAAACATTTCGGAGACGGGTAGTCAAGTTCACTTTGCACTGACAGTTGTGATTGCTACCACTGGGAATTCCAAGGTTGTTAAGATTAAGTACCTCCCAGACATCATCTAAGATTATAAGGATACTGTCTTGACCCATTAACCTTGCACGCAACTGATCTCCACGATTCCATAAATTGTCATCATTTAATGTCAAACCAACTCCTCTTGCAATTTCATCTTGAATTCTTTTGAAGTCTGGTTTCTGACTGACAGTTACCATGACAACCTCATCAAACAACTTTTCTTCCTTCGCCCTTTGTCTAATTTTCTCGGCCAATGTCGTTTTACCGATACCACCCATACCACATATCCCAATAATAGTAACCTCCTCATCTCTCAAAGCTTCCATTACCTCTTCCTCTTTCAATTTTCTCGAGTCAAACTCCTCCTCATAACTGTTTCTAGGTATAGCTTCAATTTCAACTTCAAGTGGTGCAGGATAAGAGAAATTAACATGATTGTTACCTTCAATTTGAAGACTAATCACAGCTAGTTTAATTCTCTTAGATCTCCTACTCAGCGAATAACGTGACTTCAAGTTTGGACACCAACCATAGAAGCAACCAATTTCAACCTCAATTCTACCTCGCGTTACAGCTTCCACATCTGCAGTAGTTGTATCAACACTAGTTAACCAAGCCTCAATATTGGGAGAAATGACTTGTAAGTTTCTCCGGGCAGCCTCCGCTCTTTGTTGAACTCCGCTTTTGATTTTCTCCAGCTTCTGAGATTCATTATCCATAGATCTGATGTTGCTCTTGTAGTTAAAGATATATCCAATCCCCCGCGTCACTGGCTGCATCAAGCAATTTGTGACTTTCCCCATAAACATAGATAAGATTTCCATAGCTATTTCGTTAATTAATTCTTCACGAAAAGCAGCCTAAGGAAGAATGGAAGCGAAAGCTCACGAAAGGAGCTAACTATTTTTTTCTTCAATTCAAGGAGCAGGGGGAAATGGTTTGAGACTTTTCAGTTGAAAATAGTTTGAGAGTGATCAGCGTGTGTTTGTCACCAACGAAAATGTTTTCCGCGAAAAATGATTTCCTAAAAAATATTATTCCAAATACATTTAGGGTGTGTTTGGTATCGAAGGAATATGTTTTTTATGGAAAATATTTTCTTGAAAAACAAGTAGATTTTTTACTTATTTTCTCTTTTTTGATTGGTGAGTAGAAAAAAAATTTAGTGTTTGATTTATGAATGAAAAATGTTTTTGAGAAATATCTTTTATTTTTACTAGAGTAAAAAATAATTTTTGAAGTTGAAAATATTTTTTAAAAACAAACTTAAATTTTTCTTGGGGGAGAGGGGGATCGAGGTTAGGGGTGAAAAAATAAAAAATTGAAGTTGAAAATATTTTTTTTAAAAACAAACTTAAATTTTTTTTTGGGGTGGGTGGGTGGAGGGTCAAGGGTAGAGGTGAGAAAATAAAATTTTGAAGTTGAAATTATTTTTTAAAAATAAACTTAAATTTTTTTTGGGGGTGGGTGGGGGGTCGAGGGTAAGGGTGAAAAAATGAAATTTTGAAGTTAAAAATATTTTTTTAAAATGAACTCAAATTTTTTTTGGAGGGGGTGGGGGCTCGCGGGGGGAGGGTCGAGGGTAGGGGTGAAAAAATTAAAATTTGAAATAGAAAATATTTTTTAAAAATAAACTTAATTTTTTTTTTAGGTGTGGGGGGTGGGTTGGGGGCTGATAGGGTGGGTGAGGGGTTGGATGAGAGATTTGGAAAATGTTTTCCTTGAGTTTTGAAGGGAAGTCATTTTCCTTAAATTTGAGAAAAATGAGTTAATTTGAAAAATATCTTCCAAAACATTTAACCCAACCAAACATGAGAAAATTGGAAAATATTTTCCTTCATACCAAACACACCTTTAATATATTATCTAGCAAAATATTATGAAAGCAAAATAATATGGGGATTCTGGAGTGGCAAGGGGTGGGGGTTGGGGGATTGGGTGGGTGATAAGTGCAGAGCTGTGTTGTTCTCAATCGATCCCCTTTTTTTTTCTTTGAAAAAAGCATTAAGGAGTAAGGAGATTAAATTCTCGAATGAGACTAAGCAGATATCGACCGTTCGGACGCGCCCTTGACCTATTTTGATTAAGACCAAAAACCTATCTCTAAAGTGGAGCCTAGTTTAAGCTGTCAAACAAGTGATGATTGCATGAAAGAAAAATCACTAGTAGGGATATAGATCCCTTATATTTCGCACATATGAGATCGAGACACAACCCTAGGGCTATAGGGAAAGATATAGATCGATCGCCCTAATAGACAACTACATAGAGAGCCTCTACCAATCTATATATTTTTTGATTTCATTCTCCCCATAAGATAAATATTACAACCTATGAGGTTTGCAAGTTTCACATCTAAGTAATACCCGATCCGATAGTTTACGATATAGATAGATATTTCTAAAGAACATTCTAAGAAAAGATATTAATACATATCGATAGTTGTCCGGTCGTACCCAAACAATAATATTCCTGAGAAAAATGCACCGAAGATCAAATATTTCGAGCCGGCTTTCGTAGAAAATTCAGACTTTCTTTTTGATGTTGCGATCGCGTAAAAACATAAACTTTGAGGCAACCTTCGTTGAGAAATTACACAATTTATACAAGTCAGATATTGATATATGTATTTTGAACACTCTCAAAATCAATTAAAGTATGTAGGGCATACAAAATCTTTTTAAAAAATTTACTATCCAAAATTTGAACATCCTTTGTTAAATCTCTATCTACACCACTAACGGGTGAATTTTTTGAATTTACAATCCAAAGTTTGACACCTTTCATTAAATTTCTACCTACGTCACTAATAAGTGAGGAGGAGATAACAAATTTAAAATATCACTTATACAATTTATTTTTCCTACTTTTATTACAAAGAGTTATTTTTCTAAAAGAAATATTTTCCTCTATAACCAAACACACCCTGAGGGTTGAAGCAAGAGTATGAAGAAGAGGAAATGGGCAAGTTGACTGAAAACTCTCGCTTGGTTAATAATTGGACGGCTCTTAGGGAAGTACTCCCTCACTTTTTTTTGGATCCCGCTCCTCTCTATTTTCCTTCTCTCCATTTTCTCCAAATTCTTGCTTGAATGTGAGATACATGGCATAAATAAAAATTAATGACTAAGATTTAATTAGAAAAGAGAAATTATTTTATTGTATATTTATGGACAACAAAACATAAGATAATACTAGTAAGAAAAAGAGAATTTTTTAAAAAAGATTATGGACAAGATAATATATTGTTATGATTATGGTATTGTCATATTTCTTATGAAATATTAACTATCTAAATTATGATTAGAATTTTATTTTAATTCAGTTAAATCTTAACCATTAACTTTTACCTATGCCATGTGTTTCACATCCAAGTAAGAACTTGGGGAAAATAAAGGGAAGAGAAATAAAGAGGAACCGGATCTCACTTTTTTAGTATCATGGTTTCCTTTTTAAAGTTAACCGATAAAGAATTTTAACTAACATTTTATAATGTATTTTTTATTATATTGATATATACAAAATTATAATTTATAGTACTATTCGTATAATTTTAAATATATAAATTTTTAGTTTAAAATATCAAAGTAATGTAATCTAATTTAACTTTAAAAATTAATTAAACTAATTTTTAAAAAATGCAATATGAGGGGCGTAAAAGATAGTGTATCATTACTCTCTCACCCACCCCAAAATGGGCCTGCCAAAGTATCCAGCCATAAAAACATGGGAAAAACTACATAAAAGGACCATCAAACCTAAAATATTTACAAGCTCATACCCAAATCCAAAGTAACTCTTCATATACCCATTCTCCCCTAACTTTTTTTCAACCCATACCCCTTCCTTCATTAGCCCATTACATTCGTTCGGCCCAATTTGTATTCAAGCCCATTACATTCGTTCAGCCCAATTTGTATTCAAGGCCATTCCTAATTTCATTGTCAAATCGTTCGGACCAACATTTGTTATTCAAAGGGAATAACCCACCCGGTTTGTCTAAGTGGAGCAAGACGAAGTTCAACAGTTCTGTATTTCTTCCGTCTGCCATTGTTAGTCGAGATTTCAATTATGTGTTTCTTCCATGCAAATGTCTTAACTTTATCTGTCAAAAATGGCAGAGAAGCAATAGAAATCATAATTGGTGGTGGAGGAGATGTTCCTCCCATTGCTGTTGCTTATCCTCCATATTCATATTCTCCTCCTCCACAAGAACCACTTTGCCTTCTTCCTCTCCCTCCTCCAGAGCAACTTTGTCCCCCTCCCATGCCGCCGCCGCCACCACCACCACCACCACCCCCAAAAATTCCAAATCCTCCCAAACTATCCTCACCACCCCGAATTATCTACTAGCATCAGTCATAAGAGGTCATTCAAAGATTTAGGAAGACAATAACTAGTGACCCCTTTGGCATTACAAATTATCTACTAGCATAAGTCATAAGAGGTCATTCAAAGATTTAGGAAGACAATAACTAGTGACCCCTTTGGCATTACAAAAACATTTGCAAAGACCCAACACAGTATATAGGTTTCATTTGCAACAATAACAAAGTTGTTGCTATCAATTTCAATGGTAAAAACTTGAAGGGAAATTCACCGTCTCTGAAAGATTTCATTAGTGAAATTTCGACTCTGAAAATCTTCCATTCCAACTCCAACAACTTCACTAGAGAAATACCCAATAATATATAGACCCAGAATATCCCTAATCTCAACAAATATGTCGGGTTTTTTCCAAAAGTTGTTCTTGGTGCCACCACCAAGTTAACTTATTTTGATCTCAGATTCAATCAGATAAAAGGTTGAGTAGACCCCTCTGGACCTTGATATTCTTTTTCTCAACAACAATTTATTTTAAGGTGAAATCCCCAAAAGCATTGGTCATGTCAAGGGAAACCTCCTTGGGGTTCTCTTCTTCAATAATCAGCTTACCAAATTCTTGCCTTATGAGATAGGCATGTTGAAATTGACATTTGTATTTGATGCTAGTAAGAACAAATTAACTGGTCAATTTCGTAATCTTTCGGGTGCCTTAGCTTCATCAAATGAAATTGATGGATTTGTCTTACAATCAATTGTATGGCCAAGTGCTGGAATCATTGTGCAAGATTAGCAGCTCGAAGAAACTCACTTTAAAACACAACTTTTTCACACATATTGGACCGGAATGTCGAAAGTTGATAGATGAGAATGTACTTGATATTGACATGAATTGCATTATTGATCTTGAGAACCAGAGAAAACCAGTGGAATGTGAAGTTTTCTTTTTGCAAAAGGAAATGCCTAGATATGAAATCACTAAGCTATGTACCTTGTAAGATTCATGAGTTCTCTCCTAGGAATGCTTCTGCAGGTCGAGCTCATCGTGGTGATGCAAGGACTCGTTCTACCGTCAAGAAACCACACCTCTGATTAATCCACAATTTGTAATTTTGTAGTATAATTTTCATAACAATGATACCAAACGTGTAGATATATACTATTTTAGTATCACTTACTAAGTTAGTTATGAACAAGAAAATCTCAATGATGTCAATCATGTAGATATTTACTATTTTAGTATCACTTATAAGTTAGTGATGAACAAGAAAAACCTCATATGATACAATCCTATAGATATATACCTTTTTAGTATCACTAACTAAGTTAATTATGAAAAAAAAACCTCAATGATACCAATCCTGTATATTTACTATTTTAGTATCACTTCCTAATTTAGTTATGAACAAGAAAAACCTCAATGATAACAATCTTATAGATATATACCTTTTTAGTATCACTTACTAAGTTAATTATGAACAAGAGAAACCTCAATGGTACCATCCCGTAGATATATACCTTTTTAGTATCACTAAGTAAGTTATTTAAGAAAAAGAATACCTCAAATGATACCAATTCTATAGATATTTACTATTTTAGTATCATTTACTAATTTAGTTATGAACAAGAGAAACCTCAATGATACCAATACTATTGATATTTACTATTTTAATATCACTTAATAATTTAGTTATGAACTAGAGAAACCTCAGTGATACCAATTCTGTAGATATATACTTTTTTAGTATCACATACTAAGTTATTTATGAACAAAAGAAACCTCAATAATACCAATCCTGTAGATATATATTATTTTAATATCACTTACTAAGTTAGTGATGAAGAAGAGAAACCTCAATGATACCAACCCTGTAGATATTTACTCTTTTAGTATCACTTACTAAGTTAGTTATGAACAAGAGAAACTTCAATGATACCCATTATGTAGATATATACGTTTTTAGTATCACTTACTAAGTTAGTTATGAATAAAAGAAACCTCAATGATACCAATCATGGAAATATATAGTATTTTAGTATCACTTACTAAGTTAGTGATGAACAAGAGAAACCTTGATACCAATTTTGTAGGTATTTACTATTTTAGTATCACTTACTAAGTTAGTGATGAACAATTGAAACCTCAAATGATACCAATCTTATATATATATCTTGTTAGTATCACTTACTAAGTTAGTTATGAATAAGACAAACGTCATTGATACCAATCTTGTAGATATATACTATTTTATAATCACTTACTAAGTTAGTTATGAACAAGAAAATGATAACAATCATGTAGATATATACCTTCTTAGTATCACTTACTTAAGTTAGTTATGAACAAAAGAAACCTCATTGATACCAATCCTATAGATATATACCATTTTAGTATCACTTACTAAGTTAGTTATGAACAAGAGAAATCTCAATGATACCAATCCAGTAAATATTTACTACTTCAATATCACTTGTTAAGTTTTTTATGAATAGGGAGAAACCTCAAATAATACCAATCCTGTAGATATATACCTTTTTAGTATCAATTAGTAATTTAGTTATGAACAAGAGGAACTTCAATGATACCAATATTGTAGATATATATACTATTTTAGTATTACTTACTTAGTTAGTTATGAACAAGAAAACCTCAATGATACCAATTCGGTAGATATATATCTCTTTAGTATCACTAACTAAGCTACTTAAGAAAAAGAAAATCTCAAATGATACCAATCCTAAAGATGTATACTTTTTTAGTATCACTAACTAAGTGAATTATAAAAAAGAAAACCTCAATGATACAAATCCGGTAGATATTTACTATTTTAGTATCATTTAGTAATTTAGTTATGAACAAGCGAAACATCAATGATACCAATCCTATATATATTTACTATTTTAGTATCACTTACTAATTTAGTTATGAACAAGAGAAATCTCAATGATACGACTCTTGTAGATATATATATATATATATATATTTTAGTAGCACTTACTAAGTTAGTTATGAACAAGAGAAACCACAATGATACCAATCCAGTAGATATATACTATTTTAGTATCACTTACTAAGTTAGCGATGAAGAAGAGAAACCTCAATGATACCAATCATGTAGATATTTAATATTTTAGTATCACTTATTAAGTTAGTTATGAACAAGAGAAACTTCAATGATACCCATCATGTAGATATATACCTTTTTAGTATTGCTTACTAAGTTAATTATGAATAAAAGAAATCTCAATATACCAATCATGTAGATATATACTATTTTAGTATCACTTACTAAGTTAGTTATGAAAAAGAAAAACTCAATGATACCAATCCTGTAGATATATACATTTTTAGTAGCACTAACTAAGATAGTTATGAAAAAGAAAACATGAATGATACCAATCTTGTAGATATATACCTTTTTAATATCTCTAAGTAAGATAGTTATGAAAAAAAAGAAAACCTCAATGATACAGATCCTGTAAATATGTACCTTTTTAGTATCGCTTAGTAAATTTAGTTATGAACAAGAGAAAACTCAATGATACCAATCATGTAGATATATACTATTTTAGTATCACTTACTAAGTTAGTTATGAACAAGAAAAACCTCAATGATACCAATCCTATAGGTATATATATCTTTTTAGTATCAATTACTAAGTTAGTTATGAACAAGAGAAACTTTAATGATATCAATCATGTAGATGAATACTATTTTAGTATCACTTACTAAGTTAGTTATGAAAAATAAAACCTCAATGATAGCAATCTTAGTAGATATTTACTATTTTAGTATCACTTACTAAGTTAGTTATGAAAACGAAAACCTCAATGATACCAATCTTGTAGATATATATACTTTTTTAGTATCACTTACTAAGTTAGTTATGAACAAGAGAAACTTCAATGATACCAATCTTGTAGATATATACTATTTTAGTATCATTTAGTAAGTTAGTTATGAAAAAGAAAACCCCAATGGTACTAATCTTGTAGATATATACAATTTTAGTATCACTTACTAAGTTATTTATGAACAAGAGAAACCTAAATGATACCAATCATGTAAAGATATACTATTTTAGTATCACTTGC
>JAJOOS010004838.1:0-39560 GCA_029582725.1 Solanum chiquidenum
CCCCCCCCCCCCCCCCCCCCCCCCCCCCCCCCCCCCCCCCCCCCCCCCCCCCCAGAAAAAATAATTGAATGATTGGCATAAAGAAAAAAATTCTTTTAATTTTTTAGTTCTTACATGAATGTACTTATTTTACAAAATCACGATGATGTTCTTAATATGACTGATTCAAGCATATTTTAGTTTTGAAGTGTATGAGATTTTGATTAGACTTTCCAAGTCTTTTCATTTTTTTCTTACAATTTCATAATCTAAGAGTTAAGAATTGTTAAATATTTGACCGAGAATTAAGTTTCTATCTTTTCTAAAACATATAGACCTAAAACTACTCATGAATATAATTAAGGAATCACTTTAAATAACCCTAATATTTAAGTCTCCCCGTAGATAAATTTTCAACTATCTTTTTTAGGACGTTATTTTTTTTAATTATTTGGAAGGAGGTCTAATGATTTGTTGTATCAAATCGGTGGAAACATCAATTAGGTTAAAACCATATTTCAAAGATGAGCTTGTAGTTTAGTTTACTTTTCTTTTGTATGTTGTATCAATAATAAGAGGAACATTCAAAAATTTACCTTAATATCAATCCTAATAAGGAAAAATATTTTGTTCGTATAAATCTGCAGCGTGAAAAATATTTAGATTCAGCTAATTTTCTTTTCATTTGTATTTACCTAAAATTGCGTGTTAGATATTATTGAATTTGTTAGTTAAATTTGCAATTACTGTTACTGTTAAATGATTTGATATGAACCTGCCTCCTTTGTTCTAGTAATAATATGTGACTTGATTTTTGAAGATGCGTGAAAATAAATTATGAAATAGTTATGGCACCATTGATTGCGGAGATTGACTAATTTTTAATTTGTAGTTCATTTAATTTAATGGTAAAATATGTAATTAAAATATCTTAATCTTTATTAGTCTTTTAGGTAAGTGATAAATTTACTGAACACGAGATCATTTTCTTCATTTGATTGACTTTAAATATATAACTGATGTAGCTATGAATTAAAATTATGTAAAAAAAACAATAATTTAATTCAGTAAAGAGCATTGTAGTACAACTAGAATTTTCACAGACAAAACTATGATGTTTCTCCTAGCTTGACTACTGAATCAATAATCTTGTAATATGCAATTTCCATAGAAATTTTCATTTCCAAGACTACTTTTAAGCTTCTATTGTCTTCAAAATTTCTATTAAGTTTAACCAATTTTGACACTGCAAAAGAAAAGGCTGGATAAAGTTAATAATCAATTTACTAGACCATTTTATGAATTCATACTTGGTAAATTTTAAATTAACCTTTGCGGCCAATTGGTCAGAGTCTGCAAGAAACTTTTTGTGAATTTCATGACGTTCTTCGATAGTAGAAATGCTAGTTGTTCTCTCCATCAATTCACACTGCCAATCATATTCTAAGAAGATTGTTTCTTTTTAAAATCCACTGCTTTTCTGCTTTCTTGATCTCGCTGAAAATTGAAAGTAGCATAACATGTCAAGGTGATTATAAAAGAAAAGACAAAAAAAAAGAAATAAAAAGGACATCGAATAGAAACTCACCTGATAAGCTCTAGTTTTGGAGAATTCATTGGTAAATGATATTTTGAGAAATTTATAAATAAAGACAGTAATTGATGTACAAATGTATTGAATGTGCTTCCTATTTATAGATAGTTGTCTGTTTGTGCAAGCTTACCCAATTGTAAGTTTATTCAATTGTAAGATTATCCAACTACATTCTTATCCAATTGCAAGCGTATCTAAGACATTATGGAATGAATATCCACACTATGGTATGTTTATAATAATTTCATAATGTTTTATAAAATAAAATAAAAAGAATGTCACAATGGATTGGAAAGTTAATAAATTTTATGAGATTATCATAGGGTAGAAAATGGTAAGAAATTGATTTTATTGCTCAATTTAATGAGATGAATAGAATTTGAATTCCTTCTAAATAGGCTCTTGATCTTACATAACAAATAATTAAATTATATTAATTCATATTTAGAGGTTTATTATTTAATCGTTAATTTTCTTAATAAGGGTAACCACGTAGATACTATGAGAGTCATTTTTAGTCATTTGAAAATTAAAGTATTAGGTTAAAAAGATGACTTTGCCAAATAATAAACAAAAATAATTTTTGGTTGTGACCTTTGCTTCCTCAATAACTTTTCGATAGTTACAAAAAAATTGTGTCTTTCCTTCAAGCATGTAGCAAAAAAGGTAAGCTTGAAAATGTTAAGGAATAGAGTTTCAGACATTACTCCATTAGAAATCTTATTGTGACTAAGAGAGAGTATGCAACTAATATTTTTCTTAAAATAAAGGTAAAAAAACATTTGAATTAATTTTGAACATGGTGCATATATAGATTTAAATCGATAACTTGGTAATAAATAATTAGTCTTCATGGTTTTCTTACTTGAATCAAGCTTTCTACTTTATTTCCATAAAAGTAACCGAGAAAAGAAAAATTACCAAAACAACAGCATTAAAATTCTTCAATTAGCAAACTAATAATCGTTGTGTATCCAAACTAGTTAGACTAGGATAATAAGGTAAATCTTTTTACTTCTCTTTATGAGATCCAATACTTCCATTATTATATGAATTAATGAGTCGGAAAAAACTGAAACAAGAGAAAATATAAATAATTATTGAACATAATCAATTTTAAATGAGCGAACATATAATAATTATCTCCTTTTGGATTTAAATGAACTCTCGTCCATGAATAAATACTAATTATGTAACATCTCGCAATTTGAAATAACTAGGAAGAAGCTTATAATTTGAAATAGTCATTTTTGGAAAGAATGAAAATGTGGGAAATTTGTTTTAAGTTAGGAAAAGTTGAGTTTTGGTCAACTTCAAACGGACATAAATCCTATCTCAAGATGAGTTAGGTGTACTTTCAGACATGGTTGGAAAGATCTTGGAATGATCTTTCCAACGCCGCCGAGTTTACGCGATTCCGAGTTTATATGAGTAAGTTATGTCCTTTGGAAGTTGGGCTGTTGGATTAAGGAAAGTCTAATCCGGATTTTGGAAGGGTAATTTAGTCTTTTCCTTACCTAATTATTCTAATTCATTTTTAGGAGTTTAATTGGGGTAAAGTCAGATTTTAGTCAGTTTTAGAAAAGTGAATTTTCACGCTAGGGCTTGGAGAAGAGGAGAAAAGAGGAGAAAGGAGAAGAACGTTCAAGATTCGTCGATTTCATCAAGGATAGCTTGTGGAATTCGTCGGGGGTGATCCCTACAAGGTATGTGAGATCACATAGCATTGGTTAGTTCACCCACGCGCCAATCATGATTCAATTCAGCGAAATATGTGTGATTTGAAAGAAAATCCTTTGAGTTATTGATGAAATTCGTTTGAATTCTTGTGGATTGTTTTGTTGAAGTTTCTTGCGATTTGATTCATGTTCCGGGTGTAATTTCAGTTTGAATCTATCATGTATTGAGGGTATAAATGATCCTAAGTGTTTGGGAAAGAACCATTGAAGTTTAGAGGGGTTAGAGTTGAAAAACAGAGAAGAAAAGTCGTCAAACACCTAGGGAAGGGGGTGGGGCATCGCGCCAGCCAGTACGCCCCAAAGCAGTCCCTAAGTGTGGGGCTCTGGGGCTACGCACCAGCCAGAACGCCCCAAATTATTCCCTGAATGTTGAGGGTTGGCTCCTCACGCCTCTCAGAGCGCCAGGGACGGCAGTTCTTCCCATTCTTCCCCCATCTTTTCGTACTTGTTCCTTAGCAATGTACCTATGTTTTCTAGTTGATTTCAACACTATAAGGTACATCTAAACATCATGAAATCATCCATAAACATGAGATCATGAACCTTGAATCCATAATCCAATTCAAGGAAAGTTAGGATCAAAGTCAAGGAGAGTCAACAGCCAAGTCTAGGAAGTTCTCAGAGTCTTTTCAAGAAGTCTTTTGCAAATGCTTTTAACCTTGTTTTAAGACTTAAAGTTCAAGTTGAGTAAGGAATATAGATGAAAGTTATATGGGGACTAAGTATTCCCAAAGAGATTTAAAATGTTTTCACATTTAAATAAGAACGGAAACTGAGATTTCCAAAGAGGCTTCAGGCTAGTTTTCAGAAAAGAGTAATAGCTTTCTAAATGAAGCAAGAAGGGAAACTGAGATTTCCAAGATAGCCTTGTAACACACCAGAAAATTTTCGAACTGAGACTCGAACCATTATTCGTTGTGAGTAGGATTTTACAGAGAAATTAAAATTTCTGAAGTGTTAAGTTCAGTAGATGTAGACTTCAAACGACCATAACTCCTAGATCAAGATGAGTTATGTGTTCTACCAGTTACCTTAGGAAAGACCTTTGAATTATCTTTCCAACGCCACCGAGTTTGCTCAGTTTTGAGGTTGGATGAGTAAGATATGACCTTTTGAAGTTAGGCTGTCCAGTTAAGGAAAGCTAGTCGGAAATAGTAAGGGGTAGTTTGGTCTTTTCCTTACCAAATCAGATTTAATTTATTTTTAGTAAGGTTTTAAGGGTCTAATCCTATTAGGTTCAATTTTATAATCCTAAAATTAGCCTAGGGTTTTAGTTGAAAGTTCAAGAAGAGAAAAGAAGAGAAAAGAAGAGAGAAAAGAGGAGAGGATCAAGCGTTCATCGAGATTCTTGCGTGTTGTAGTGGATTTTCACCATGGGTTTGATCCCTAAGAAGTATGTAAGCTTCCATAGTGTTGGGTTTGTTCACCCACACGCCAAACATGTTATTTTCAGCGCAAATTTCATTCTTGAAGTTGAAAGATTAGAGTTCTTGATAAGTTCTTGATAAGTGTTCTTGAAGTTCATTCTAAATCTTGTTGTGTTGGGTTTTGGATGATTTATTGAGTTCAAAGTGAGTGTTTTAAAGGATGTATTGAGTAGATTGGAGTGTACTTATGTTAAGTAATTGATTCTAAGTGATTGGGGAAGAAATCGTTCAATTCTAGGCAAAGAAGTTCGTCAAATTTTCTGGGTTGGGGGCCTGGCGCGATGCGCCTACCAGAGCGCCCCAAACCCACCTCTGAAGTTTAGGGTCTGGCGCCCCGCGCCACCCATAGAGCCAGGGTCGCCTGCCCCACCCAGTTTATCGTTGATTGCCCCGTTTGAGTTCGTTTAAAGTGCACCTTCACTCCTTTTCGATTCTAACTACTCTAAGCTACTTCTAAACACCTAAAATCATTCCTAACATGATCATAACCTTGAATTCATAATTCAAATTCAAGGTAGAGTTAAGAGTTAAGTTTTAGAGTTCATTCGAACATTTCGAGAAAGTCCATTTGAGTCTTTTTGAAGAGTCTTCTACAATATCTAGTAACTTGTTTCATGACTCGAGCAAGTGAGTATGAGAGTGAGAATAATGTATTCATAAGTCTACCTTGTCATCATGAGATCTTTCTTATCATGAACCATAACTCTTGATTCATAATTCACATTCAAGAGAGAGTTAAGAGTGGAGTTTCAAGAAAGCCTTTGAGTTCAATTGTGAATCCTATGAGATCAACTATCGATTTGAACTAAGTTTTGAGGAAGTAAGTCAGAGAAAGAGAAGAGTCATATACATGAGTTCTAGGTAGTTTGTAGACCTTTGAGTCAAGTCTTTCATGCCCATAAATTTTGCATGAACTCCATAAGTTGAGTATCTATGAGAAGAGTAATATCTCCATGTTTTAAGTCTTAAATATTGAGTTTCTAACCCATTTGAGATTATAATCCTAATCATGGGACTATTACCTATTACCCATGAAGTCCATGAGTTGAGTAGTTCATGCCCATAATTCCGCATGAACGTTATAAGTCGAACAATCCTGAGATGAGAAGTATTTTTGAGTCCTTGAGTTCAGTGGCGGACCCAGGATTTTCGTTCAGGGGGTTCGAAAAATAAAAGTATAAACGTGTAAATAAGCCAACAAAATAAAATTTCAAGGAAGTAGTAGTATATAGTTTATAGGTACTACAATTTTTAGGAATGGGAGTATGGGACCCTTGAATTTTTTGGGTTTAACACCACATTTTAGCACGTTTTATTAAAAAAAACAAAGCTAAAAAAAATGAAAATCGGAACTGGAACTAAAAAAAAAAAAAAAAAATAAAAGTAAAAAAAAAAAAAAAAAAACGCTAACCCGGGGATTTGATTCCTGGATGTCAGGCTTAATTATGAAGGGAGTTGCCGTTGGGCTATCTCTTTCACCTTGTCATTGAGGGGGTTCAAAATATATATATCCACATAAATCCAGAACATTCACCTTATATATACAGTGTAATTTTTTATCGAGGGGGTTCGAGTGAACTCCCTGAACAACACGTGGGTCCGCCCCTGCTTAAGTTGAGTAGTTCATGCTCATAAATTCCGCATGAACCCTCTGAGTTGAGCATTCTTGAAGTGAGTAGTATTATTGAAGTTCTTGAGTTCCAAGTATTGAGTTCTATCTATGGTTATTGTAAACCTTGCATTGAGTCGTTCACGCCCATAATTCGGTGTGAACCATAATTAAGAAGTCTTTTACAAATATTTTAACTTTGTTTTAAGACTTAAGTTCTGAGTTAAGCAAAGAGTAAAGAGTAAAAAGTAAAGAGTAAAGAGTTGAGTTCATTTCTTCAAAAGAGTACATCGGGACTATGTATTCCCAAAGAGTAAATGTCTTCACATTTAAACAAGAAAGGAAACCGAGATTTCAAAGGAGCCTTTAAGCTAGTTTTTCAGTAAAGAGGAAACTATGATTTCCAAGAGAGCTTTTAAGCTAAGTTTTGAGTAATTAGCTCAAACCAAAGAAAAAGTTTTATTTTTACAAATATATGAGCTAAGTATATTTTGGGAGTAGTATTGAGCACCGATATGGGGATGCGAGTTCAGATAACTCAATTCTCCATAAACCATGTAGCCATCATGGGTATTAATGGGTCATACTTTTTAGATGATCACATAAGTTAAGCTAGTGGATCCACTAAGTTAAAGCATTCTATATGACGGCAAAGTATAAGACAGTTCTGGCAGCGTGGGCAAGACGATGTATCACCACTTAGGCTCATAGTGGTGGTTGTCGGTTAGAGAATCTCATACAGAAACTATATTACTTTATTATATAAGTAAAGTTGAATTTGTTATTGCATTTTCTTTAACGAACTAAGTTGTTTTACTATTTTATAAAGCTTTCGATAAATTGCATGTGTATTATTGCTTTATATTGAGTTGAGTATCCAGAGTTGAGTACCCAGAGTCGAATATCATATCTCTGAGTTGAGTATCTCATCCTTGAGTACTTCTGAGTTGAGTAGGTTGAGTAGTTTTGAGTATCCTTAAGTATTCCTTGAGTTGAGTAAGTTTGAGAAGAGGTAAGTATGCTTCCTTTTTATCAAGTTTCAAGCTTATGTTATGCTTTAGAATTCCCCTTACATGATCGTACATTCCACGTACTGAGCCATTTGGCCTGCATCTTCTCATGATGCAGACACATGTATTCAGGATCATCAACAGGAGCTTCGTTATTACATCCAAGAGTTCGAGTTAGCTATGGTGAGCCTCTTTATTTCTGGAGGATTTCATTTACTTTTCAGTTTAGTCAGGATGTCGTGGGACTTGTCCGGACTTCCATCTTTATCAGTTAGGGGCTTCATAGATAGTCAGTGTAGTTGAGAAGTCTGTATTATTCATTTATTATATTAAATGTTTTAAAGACTTAAGGTTCCTATTTTAGGGCGAGTTGAATATTATTTTTATATCAGAATTTTTTTAATTTGAGTTAAAGTTTTGTATTTCAGTTTCATGAATTTTTATTTTAGTTTTTAAGCTTTTGTATGTTGAATCAGTTTTCCGCTTCTAGTCAGCCAGGATGAGGGTTCGCTTGGGGACCATCAATGGTTTTCGAGTGCTGGCCACGTCCAGGGTGTAGCAACCTTTGAGCTAAGTTTTTGAGCACTAATCTCAAATCACAGAAGAAGTATGTTTTTTTCTAAACATAAGAGCTAGTATATTTTGGGAGTAGTAATGAGCACCAAATTGGGGGAGAGCATGAGTTCAGATAACTCGCATCTCCATAAAACCATGTAGCCACCATGGGTAGAAAAGGGTCATACTTTTTAGATGAACCTTTTTCACAATAGACTAGTGGATCCACTTAGTAGTTCAGGTCCTGTACCTCTGGCCGGGTATAGGATGCGCTGGAAGCGTGAGGTAGATCGATATATCATCACTATAGCTCTTATGTGATGGTTGTCGGTTAGAGAAACTCCCACAAAAGCTATTGTATTTTTATATACATCAGTTTATTGTATTTTTATATACATTTTAGAGTTATGTTGTAGCCTTGTATATACACAGAGTTGACATCATGTTTTTAAACAACTTTTCTTTATATTGAACTTGTTTTAAATTGCTTTATATTGAAATGAGTACAGTTAAGTATTCATGAGTTGAGAAGAGCCAAGGTAAGTGTTTCTTTCAGAATCCTTTCAAGCCTATGTGGTTTTAGCATTCCAACTCGCTACCGTACATTCAATGTACTGATGCCAGTTGGCCTGCATCGTCTTATGATACAGACACAAGTAACTAGGATCGGCACTCCAGCGCACCGTTGATCCAGTGAGTAGTTCAAAGTCAGTCGGTGAGTCTCCTTGCATTTCAGAGGATCTATTTTCATTGCTTTCTAGTTAGTTCATTAGGATGTTATGGGGTTGTCCCAACATCCATCTCAGTTGTTTTAGAGGCTTCATAGACAGTCAGATGTTAGTCCTTTGAGTCTTTTGATTATCATTTCTTATTGGTAAGACTTGGGTTACCACTTTTGGCCAAGTTGAATGTTTGACCTTTAAACCTTCTCAGTTATTTTATTATCCAGTTAAGTTAAGTGATATTGATCATTATAAGTATGAATATTGTCTTTCACTGAGTTTAGTAAGCCAGGCCAAGAGTTCGCTTGGGGCCAACAATGGTCTTTGAGTGCCAGTCCCGCCTAGGGTGTAAGCTCGGGGAATGACAGATTATCAGGGTTTGAGCCCAAAATAAATGTAAAAAGGGAAAAAAAATCAAAAGATAGTAATTATGGAGGGGGGGGGTTAGAAAAACTATTTGCAAGATAGGCATAAAGAAAAAAAATTCTTTTAATTTTTTAGTTCTTACAGGAATGTACTTATTTTACAAAATCATGATGATGTTTTAAATATGAGTGATTCGAGCAAATTTTAGTTTTGAAGTGTGTGAGATTTTTATTAGACTTTCAAAGTCTTTTCATTTTTTTCTTACAATTCCATAATCTAATAGTTAATAGTCGTTAAATATTTGACAGAGAATTAGGTTTCTATCTTTTCTAAAACATATAGGCCTAAAGCTACTCATGAATATAATTAAGGAATCACTTTAAATAATCCTAATATTTAAGTCTCCCCATAGATTAATTTTCAACTATCTTTTTTAGGACGTTATTTTTTTAATTATTTGGAAGGAGGTCTAATGATTTGTTGTATCAAATCGGTGGAAACATCAATTTGGTTAAAGACATATATCTCAAACATGAGCTTGTGGTTTACTTTTCTTTTGTATATTGTGTCAATAATAAGAGGTACATTCAAAATTTTACCTTAATATCAATCCTAATAATGAAAAATATTTTGTTTGGATAAATCTACAGCGTGAAAAAATAATTAGATTCTGCTAATTTTCTTTTCATTTGTATTTAAATAAAATTGTGTGTTAGATATTATTAAATTTATTAGTTAAATTTGCAATTACTGTTACGGTTAAATGATTTTTTATGAACCTGCCTCCTTTGTTCTAGTACTAATATGTGACTTGATTTTTGAAGATGCGTGAAAATTAATTATGAAATACTTATGGCACCATTGGTTGCGGAGATTGACTAATTTTTAATTCTTAGTTCATTTGATTTAATAGTAAAATATGTAATTAAAATATCTTAATCATTATTAGTCTTTTAGGTAAGTGATAAATTTACTGAACACAACATCATTTTCTTTATTTTATTGACTTTAAATATATGTTTAATATAGCTACGAATTAAAATTATGTAAAAAAAACAATAATTTAATTCAATAAAGAGCATTGTAGTACAACTAGAATTTTCATAGACAAAACTATGATGTTTCTCCTAGCTTGACTACTAAATCAATAATCTTGTAATATGCAATTTCCATAGAAATTGTCATTGCCAAGACTACTTTTAATCTTCCATTGTCTTCAAAATTTCGATTAAGTTTAACCACTTTTGACACTGCAAAAGAAAAAGACTGGATAAAGTTGTAATCAATTTATTATAACATTTTATGAATTCATACTTGGTAAAATTTAAATTAACCTCTGTCGTCAATTGGTCACAATCTGTAGGAAATTTTTTGTGAAGTTCATGACGTTCTTCAATAGTCGCAATACTAGTTGTTCTCTCCATCAATTCACTCTGCAAATCATATTCGAAGAAGATCTTGTTTTTTTAAATCCACTGTTTTTCCTGCTTTCTTGATCACGCTGAAAATTGAAAGTAGCATAACATGTCAAGGTGATTATAAAAAAATAAAACAAGAAGAAATCAAAAGGACATATAATAGAAACTCACCTGATAAGCTCTAGTTTTGTAGAATTCATTGGTAAATGATATTTTGAGAAATTTATGAATAAAGAGAGTAATTGATGTACAAATGACTGAATGTGCTTCCTATTTACAGATAGTTATCTGTTTGTGCAAGCTTACCCAACTGTAAGTTTATTCAATTGTAAGATTATCCAACTACATTCTTATTTAATTGCAAGCGTATATAAGAAATTATGGAATGAATATCCACACTATGGTATGTTTATAATAATTTCATAATGTTTTATAAAAAATAATATTTGAAAGTCACAATGTATTGGAAAGTTAATAAATTTTATGAGATTATCATAGGGTAGAAAATGGTAAGAAATTGATTTTATTGCTCAATTTAATGAGATGAATATAATTTGAACTCATTCTAAATAGGCTCTTGATCTAACTTTACAAATAATTAAATTATATTAATTCATATTTAGAGGTTTATTATTTAATAGTTAATTTTCTAAATAAGGGTAACCACATAGATACTATGAGAGTCATTTTTAGTTATTTGAAAATTAAAGTATTGGGTTAAAAAGATGACTTTGCCAAATAATAAACAAAACAAAAAAATTCGTTGTGCCCTTTGCTTCCTCAATAACTTTTTGATAGTTACAAAAAAATTGTGACTTTCTGTCACTCTCCGAGGCTACTCCCAGGACGCGGACACGGGACCTAGGATCATGAGTGACCCCAAGTTAACCCTGCTGGCATATAATAAGCATACATAAAGATAACTGAATCAATAAACACTGTGCGGAAGCTAAATCATATAAGAATCTGAAATGATGGGAAACACCCATGTAATAACTGAATAAATGGAAACTGAGAGTTTCAATACAAATGAAAAGTCAAACTCTAACACTAAAGCTGAAACTAACTATGTCTGAAATAAGCCTCTAAACTGACTAGAAGTTTTGGGACATGCCCCACCTAAATCTAGTAAATACTGAAACAAAAACTAAAATCAAAGAGATAATCATGTCACTAGTCTTGAAGAATGAAGACTCGCCACTGATGATACTGAACAAAAGATCGGGAACCGATCTATGCGTGATCTGACTGCTGAGGACCTGAACCTACGTCATGAGAAGATGTAGCACAGAGTATTCGTCAGTACTTGAAAGGTACTGAGCATGTAGGATAGAATAAAGTTGAATAATAACATAACTGAACAAGCAATAGAGCAATGACATAATCTGAACATGATAAGGATACTGGAATACTGAACATGGCTAAACTGAATCCAATGTCCAAGTTTATAACATGCTAACACTGATTACAGAACTATATTGATAACATGGTCAATGCAATAGAATCTGACTGAACTGTAAGAGAGCTACTAACAACAAATATAAAACCACATGAGCTAAATATGGAGTTCGATCTATATGCTCCATCGAGAGGACCCAATTTACTCTGTCAGAGGTATAGAGGCATGTTGGCGTGATCACTAAAATGATGCCCACAAAGGAGACTTACAACCTACGGGGCACGTAGTTCTGGGACTTGAGGGTGACCGACCCTAGTCAACTCGGTATTAAGCTTCCCATATGATTAAGTAATTAACACTTTATCACTGAAATGTTGTAATACTGGATAGCTCAAAATACTGCTTTGCAAACTGAGAATGTAACATTAATATACCGTTAATAATGCATTCGAAAACTGAGGCATGTTTATATATAACTGAATTAACTGGCCTAGCATGTGTAATTCATGAACTAAAAGAACTACACAACTAGGGTTCTGAGTTTATGCATGAACCTGGGCAATAATGATACTGAATTTATGATAACATGATTCATATCATTCTAATAGCAAAAACCTAACAATTCTAACGTTCAAGAAACCCCAAGTCTAGATAATATTAAAGGAATCAAGATTCTGATTGAATTATAAGGACCTAATGGGTGAAAGGAACCCACTAGTGAAATCCCACATACCTGGTGACGAATTCTATGGACAAATCTTTCGATTTCGGGGCTGTAATTTATGGAACCTTGTTGCGTTCTTGAACTAGGGTTGTTGATCTCTCTCTCCTCTTACGCTCTAATTCTTCTAAGTTTTGAAGAATGATCTGACTTAGATAAGTTCTAGTTATGTTTCTAGGCTAAAACTGACAAAAACCACATAATTTAGGGTTTAAACGACGTAGTTTAGGGGTCCAACGCATAAGGAAAAGACCAAAAAACCCCTGACTTAACTGTTGTCGGGGTCACCGACGGACGGGCGACGGACCGTCGATCGACTGACCGTCTGTGCTGGTCATCCGTCAGTCACAACTGGGTGAAACTGGGGGTGTTGATCCACAGACACGGACCACGGTCCGTGGGCCGGCACATAGACTAATTTTCTGAGTCTGAATCCGGGGAGAGTTGCAGAAGCGAACCACGGACTACCAGCATGGGTCGTGGGTCACCCTACGGTTCGTGGGTGGCAATCGTGGGTTGCACCTGTAACTTCTAGAAATCTGCATTGAGGTTTATTTTTGGATACAGGGTGTTACATTATCTCCCCCTTGATACCATTTGTCCTCGAATGAAGACTAACTTAGCTGAAATGCAGGGAGAGAGATGCAACCCCTACCACTAAACACAACTGATTTTTTGTCTGAACTAGGTTCCAAGAACATGCAAATACGCTGAATATGCAAGTACAAACAAAAGGAACATGATACTAAGACTGAAGCTACGCATGAATGAGTGAAAAACTGAGGAGGAACTATTACCTCAAGTTGGAATAGAATTGAAAAGAAAGGTGAGGGTACTTGGCCTTCATGGTTGCTTATGCTTCCCAAGCTCCCTCTACGGATTAATTCCTCCACAAAACCTTGACTGAAGCGACTTCTTTGTTTCTCAACCTTCGAACCTGACGATCAAGGATTTCAACTGGTACCTCTTCATAAGTGATACTATCGTTCACAACCATACTTTCTAAGGGTACAATAGATGTTGGATCACCCACGCATTTCTTCAACAACGAAATGTGAAATATCGGATGCACTGTTTCTAGTTTTGTTGGTAACTCTAACTCATAAGCCACTTTACCAACCCTTTTCAAGATCTTGTAAGGGCCTACATATCTAGGATTGATCTTCCCTTTCTTGCCAAATCTCATCACCCCCTTCATAGGTGACACTTTCAGAAGAACCCAATCATCAACTTGGAACTCTAAGTCCCTTCTCCTTACATCTGCATAGGACTTCTAGAGACTCTAGGCCATCTTAAGTCTATCTCTAATGAGTTGCACTTTCTCCATAGCATCATGAACTGAATCTGGCCCTATCAAGGCTGCTTCACCTACTTCAAACCAACCAACTAGAGATCTACATCTACGCCCATACAATGCCTCATAAGGGGCAATCTGAATGCTGGAATGGTAACTATTATTGTAGGCGAACTCTATAAGAGAAAGGTGATCATCCCAACAGCCCTTGAAGTCGATCACACAAGCTCTCAACATGTCCTCTAAGGTCCAAATGGTACTCTATGCCTAACCATCCATCTGCGGATGAAATTTTGTGCTAAGGTTAATCTGAGTACCAAGACCTTTCTGATATGACTTACAGAAATCAGAGGTAAACTGAGGACCTCTATCTGAGATGATAGACAAAGGAACCCCATGCAACATGACTATGTCATTAATGTAAAGCTTGGCGTAGTCCTCCGCCGAATTTGTAGTCTTAACCGCAAAAAAACATGCAGACTTAGTAATTCTATCAATAATAACCCAAATGGAGTCATGTTGTCTGCGAGTACAAGGTAAACCTGTGATAAAGTCTCTTTTGATCACTTCCCACTTCCAAGTAGGAATGTTGATCTCTTGAGTCATACCTCCTAGTTTCTGATGTTCTACCTTGACTTGCTGACAATTGGGGCACTTAGCCATAAAATTTGCTATCTCTTTTCATGCCATTCCACCAAAAGAGTTCCCGTAGATCATGGTACATCTTAGTAGCGCCTAGATGAATAGAATATCTGGATTTATGGGCTTCTCCAAGAATCTGTTGTCTCAACTCACCCATTTTAGGATCACATAATCGATCCTGATAGCGAAGCACACCATCTCCCCCTTGGGAGAAAATCTTAACTCTCTGCTGATGGACTGCACCCTTAAGTTGGAGTAATATCGGATCACTGTTTTGTTTTTCTTTGACCTCCACTACCAATGAAGAATCTGACTTGTTCTGAACTGTTACACCGCCATCTGATATGCTCATAAGATGAACTCCTAAGTGAGAAAGTCTGTGAACATCCCTTGCTAGCTCCTTTATTTCATCCTCAACATGTGCTACACTAGCCATAGATAGCCTGCTAAGAACATCTTCTACTACATTGGCCTTACTAGGATGGTAATGCACACTCATGTCATAATCCTTGAGGAATTCAACCCATATCCTCTAGCGAAGATTCAACTCTTTCTGGGTGAACACATACTGAAGGCTCTTATGGTCTGTGAACACATCTACGTGAACACCATACAAGTAGTGTCTCCAAATCTTAAGTGGAAACACAACTGCTGCAAGCTCGAGGTCATGAGTTGGATAGTTCTTCTCATGCACCTTAAGTTGTCTAGAAGCATAAGCTATAACTTTACCTCATTGCATCAACCCACAACCTAGGCCGACACTGGATGCATCACAATTGATCACATATGTAACTTCTCGCAACTAGAAAGAAGTTTAAAAATATGGAAATAGTTATTTTTGGAAAGTATAAGGAAATCTAGAAAAAAAAATTAAGTTAAGGTGAGTTTTTAGTCAACTTCAAATGGCCATAACTCCTGGATCAGGATGATTTAGGTGTACTTCCAGATATGGTTGGAAATCTCTTGGGATGATCTTTCCAACGCCTCCAAGTTTGCGCGATTCCGAGTTCGTATGAGTAAGTTATGCTTTTTGGAAGTTGGGCAGTTAGATTAAGGAAAGTCTAATCCGGATTTTGGAAGCGTAATTTAGTCTTTTCCTTACCTAAATATTCTAATTCGTTTTTAGGAGAATAATTGAGGTAAAATCAGATTTTGGTCAGTTTAGAAAAGTTAGAGTTCACACTAGGGCTTGGAGAAAAGAGAAAAGAGGAGAAAAGAGGAGAAAGGAGAAGAGGAAGCAAGATTCATCGACTTCGTTAAGGATAGCTTGTGGATTTCATCGGGGGTGATCCCTAAAAAGGTATGTGAGATCATATAGCGTTGGGTTAGTTTACCCACGCACCAATCATGATTCAATCCAGCGAAATATTTGTGATTTGAAAGTAAATCCTTTGAGTTCTTGATGAAATTCGTTTGAAATCTTGTGGGTTGTTTTGTTGAAGTTTCTTGCGATTTGATTCATGTTTCCGGGTGTAATTTTGGTTTGAATCTATCATATATTGAGGTTATAAATTATCGTAAGTATTTGGGGAAAGAACCATTGAAGTTTAGAGGGTTTATAGTTGAAAAATGGAGAAGAAAAATCATCAAAAACCTGGGGAAGGGAGTGGGGCGTCGCGCCAGTCAGGGCTCCCCAAAGCAGCCCCTGGATGTTGGGCTCTGGAGCGATGCGCCAGCTAGAGCGCCCAAACTTGTCCTCGGAATGTTGAGGGTTGTTGCCCCGCGCCTCTCAGAGCGCCAGGGACGTCAGTTCTTCCCATTCTTCCCCCATCTTTTCGTACTTGTTCTTTAGCAATGTACCTATGTTTTCTAGTTGATTCCAACACTCTAAGGTACATCTAAACATCATGAAATCATCCATAAACATGAGATCATGAACCTTGAATCCATAATCCAATTCAAAGAAAGTTAGGATCCAAGTCAAGGAAAGTCAAGAGCCAAGTCTAGGAAGTTCTCAGTCTTTTCAAGAAGTCTTTTGCAAATGCTTTTAACCTTGTTTTAAGACTTAAAGTTCAAGTTGAGTAAAGAGTAAAGATTAAAGCTTGAAGTTCATTTCTTCAAAAGTATATGGGGACTATGTATTCCCAAAGGGTTTAAAATGTTTTCACATTTAAACAAGAAAGGAAACCTCGATTTCCAAAGAGCCTTCGGGCTAGTTTTCAGAAAAGAGTAAATGCTTTCATAATTAAGCAAGAGGGGAATCTTTGATTTCCAAGATAGCCTTTGAGCTAAGTTTTTGAGCAATTATCTCAATTCATAGAAGAAGTATGTTTTTTTAAAAAACATAAGAGCTAGTATATTTTGGTAGTAGTATTGAGCACCAAATTGGGGGCGAGCATGAGTTCAGATAACTCACGTCTCCATAAAACCATGTAGCCACCATGGGTAGAAAAGGGTCATACTTTTTAGATGAACCCTTTTCACAATAGACTAGTGGATCCACTTAATAGTTTAGGTCATATACCTCTTGCCAGGTATAGGATGCGCTGACAGCGTGAGGTAGATCGATGTATCATCACTATAGCTCTTATGTGATGGTTGTCGATTAGAGAAACTCCCACAGAAGTTATTGTATTTTTAAATACATCAGTTTATTGTATTTTTACATACATCTCAGAGTTATATGTATATTTGCATACACACAGAGTTGACATCATGGTTTTAAACAACTTTTCTTTATAATGCACTTGTTTTAAATTGCTTTATATTGGAATGAGTTCAGTTATGTTGAGTTGAGTTGAGCCAGGTAAGTTTTTCAGTTTCTTTCAAATTCCTTTTCAAGCCTATTTTGTTTTAGCTTTCCAATTCGCATACTCGTACATTCAATGTACTAATGCCAGTTGGTCTGCATCGTCTTATGATGTAGACACAGGTAACTAGGATCGGCATTCCAGCGCACCGTTGATCCAGTGAGCAGTTCAGAGTCTGTCAGTGAGCCTCCTTGCATTCCGGAGGATCTATTTTCATTGCTTTCTAGTTTAGTTCATTCGGATGTTGTGGGGTTTGTCCCAACATCCATCTCAGTTGTTTTAGAGGCTTCATAGACAGACAGTTTATTAGTTAATTCAGTTGTCTTTACTTTTCATTTCTTATGTTAAAGACTTGAGTTTGCCTAAATGGCTAGTTGAATGTTCCTTTACAACATTCTAGTTTCTTCATAAATGTTTATGTGATAAGTTAAGTCTTCCGCTGAGTTAGTAAGCCAGGACAAGGGTTCGCTTGGGGCCAGTAATGGTCTTCGAGTGTCAGTTCCGCCCATGGTGTAGGCTCAGGGCATGAAAACATAACTGTCTCACCTCTGGTAGAATCAAAACAGGTTCTGTAGTCAACCTAGTTTTCAATTCTGCGAAGCTCTTCTCACAATCATCTGACCACTGAAACTTGACCTTCTTCTACGTCAACTTAGTCATTGGAGAGGCTATGGATAAAAATTCTTCCACAAACCTTCTGTAGTAACCTGCTAGACCTAAGAAACTTATGATGTCTGAAGGAAAGGAAGTTATGGGCCATTGTTTCACCGCTTCTATTTTCTGAGAATCCACTCGGATCCCTTCACTAGACACAATATGCCCAAGGAAAGCAACGGATTGCAACCAAAACTTATATTTGCTAAAATTCGCAAATAACTGGCGATCCTTGAGAGTTTACAGGACAACCCTCAAATGATTCGCATGTTCTTCCTCATTCCTAGAGTAAATGAGGATATCATCATAAAGACGATAACGAACAAATCCAAATACTGCTTGAAAACTTTGTTCTTCAAATCCATGATAGCTGCAGGAGCATTGGTTAGTCCAAATGACATAACTATAAATTCATAACGACCATACCGAGTTCTAAAGGTTGTCTTCAAAATGTCACTATCTCTGACTCTGAGCTGATGATAACTAGATTTGAGGTCTATCTTTGAGAATAGACTAGCACCCTGAAGATGGTCAAACAAGTCATCAATTTTAGGGATGGGATACTTATTCTTCATTGTGACCTTGTTCACCTGCCTATAGTCAATGCACATTCTGAGAGAACCATCTTTCTTCTTCACGAACAACGCTGGTGCACCCCAGAGGGAAATACTAGGTCTGATAAAGCCCTTATCTAGAAGGTCTTTCAATTATTCTTTCAATTTCTTAAGCTCAGCTGGAGCCATTCTGTAAGGAGGAATAGAAATAGGCTGGGTATCTGGAAGGAGATCAATTCCAAAGTCGATTTCTCTTTCGGGAGGAAATCCAGGAAGATCTTCTGGAAACACTTCTGAGAACTCATTGACTACTGGAACTGACTCAAGAGTTGGGGTCTTGGAGCTTGAATCCTTAACCCAAACTAGATGATAGAGATACCCCTTAGAAATCATCTTTCTGGCCTTAAGGTAAGAAATGAATCGACCTATAGGTGCTAAGCTACTACCCTTCCATTCTAAGGTTGGTTCGTCTGGAAACTGAAAACGAACAATCCTAGTTCTACAATCGACTGAGGCACAACATGAATGTAACCAATCCATGCCTAGAATGATATCGAAGTCTACCATTTCTATCTCTACAACCATTTCTATCTCTACAAGACCTGCTGAGGTGACTTTCTGAGAGACTGTGACAGGGTCATATATGTATACATGTCTAGCTAAAACTGGGTCACCGACTGGAGTAGAGACTGAGAAGGGTTCTGAGAGTGTTTCTGGACTAACACTGAATTTGAATGTTGTATAAGGAGTTACAAAGGAAAGAGTAGACCCTGGATCTAACAAAGCATAAACATCTAAGTCAAAGACTCGTAATGTACCAGTTACTACATCTGGATAGTCTTTCTGATCCTGGCGAGCTTGAAGAGTATACAACCTATTTTGGTGCTGACTGCCACCTGTACCAGATGAGTTACTCTGCTGAGTCGGGGGACCTGCTGGTGCTGCTGAAGTTGTGGACTGAGCTTTACTATTATCTCCTCATTGACCCTATTTAGAAGGACAATCTTTCAACCTGTGACCAGACTGACCACACCCAAAGCATCATTTCTTTCCTGCAAGGCACTCGCCCGGATGGTTTTTACCATACTTTGGACAAGTTGGGTAGGTTCTGGTGCCTGAGCCTGATGCCTTACCTTTCTGATCATTTCAGAACTTGGAGGATGGAACACTAGCTGATGAATGTGATGGAGTTAAAGATTTCTGCTGAAACTGTGAGTGATTTCCACCACCCAATTTCTGTTGAGAATAATCATAGTTCCCTGTCCTAGCCTTCTTATTCTGCTTAGCCTGTTCCCTCAACTTATCACCCTCAACCTGCTGAGCATGAGTCATGAGCCTAGATATGTTCGTATCTTCAAGTAACATGGCATTCCTACACTATGTTTTCACAAGGTCGGATACCCCATACATGAACTTGTTCATTTGAGCCCTGGAATAATCAACCATGTGAGGAGCATACCTGGAGAGTTGGGTGAACTTGAGTCCATACTCTTGGACCGTCATAGAACCCTGCCTTAAATTCATAAACTCTTGAGCTTTCGCCTCCCTCAACTCTCTTGGGAAGAACCTGTCCAGAAAAGTCTCACTAAAGCATTCCCAAGTAATAGGAGCTACATATGTACCCTTGTTCTCTTTCCACTAAGTATACCAGATATGAGGTATATCCTTAAGCTGGTACGATGCCAACTCAACCTGATCATTCCTAGTTACCTGCATAACTCCAAAGATCTTCTTGACCTCATCAATGAAGTTTTGGGGATCCTCACCAGTATGCAATCCTAAGAACTCAAGCGGATTCATCTTAACAAAATCACGAACTCTAGTTGCAACTGACCCAACATTAGCATTTGCCAGAACTGGAACCTATTGATTGTTCTGGTTGGTCACACTCTGAGCCAACAACTTGATAGCGTTCCAAAATTCAGCATTCGAAACTTCCTGATCTAGGACTGGAGGAGCTGCGTTTGCATTCCTTGCATAAGATCTACGAGGAGGCATGATCTGAAACGCAAAATGACAAGTTAGAGCGAGGAATTCGATCATACCTTACGCATGATAAGAGTAACAAAAAAATTGAAGTTTTTCCTAAATCACTTTGTAGCCTCCCTCTCATTAGATGTGGTGCACTTCACACCCATGAAAAGGACTATACATAGTGTGGCTTTTCAGACATCCTAGGACTCTTAAACCTAATTCTCTGATACCAAGTTTTTCACGCCCCGAGGCTACCTCCAGGACGCGGACACGGAACCTAGGATCATGAGTTACCCCAAGCTAACCCTGCTAGCATATCATAAGCATACTTAAAAATAACTGAATCAATAAACACTGTGCGGAAACTAAATCATATAAGAATCTGAAATGATAGGGAATACCCATATACTATCTGAGTAAATGAAAACTGAGAGTTTGAATACAAATGAAAAGTCAAAGTCTAACACTAAAGCTGAAACTAACTATGCCTGAAATAAGCCTCTAAACTGACTAGAAGTTTTGGGACATGCCCCAGCTAAATCTAGTAAAAACTGAAACTAAAACTAAAAGCAAAGAGATAATCATGTCACTAGTCCTCGAAAAATGAGGACTCACCACTGATGTTGCTGAATTGAAGATCGGGAACCAATCTATGCGTGATCTGACTGCTGAGGACCTGAACCTACATCACGAGAAGATGTAGCGCAAAGTATGCATCAGTACTTGAAAGGTACTGAGCATGTAGGATAGAATAAAGCTGAATAATAACATAACTGAACAAGCAATAAAGCAATGACATAATCTGAACATGATAAGGATACTGGAATACTGAACATGGCTAAACTGAATGCAATGACCAAGTTTATAACATGTTGAGACTAAACACTGAACTCTACTGATAACATGGTGAATCCAATAGAATCTGACTGAACTGCAAGAGATTTACTAATAACCGACATAAAACCACATGAGCTAAATGTGGAGTCCGATGTATATGCCCCATCAAGAGGACCCAATATACCCTGCCAGAGGTACAGAGGCATGCTGGCGTGATCACTAAAATGATGCCCACAAAGGGGACTTACAACCTACGGGGCACGTAGTTCTGGGACTTGAGGGTGACTGACCCTAGTCCACTCGGTATTAAGCTTCCCATATGATTAAGTAATTAACACTTTATGACTGAAATGTTGTAATACTGGATAACTCAAAATACTGACATGCAAACATAGAATGCAACATTAATATACTGATAATAATGCATTCGAAAAATTAGGCATGTTTATATATAACTTAATTAACTGGCCTAGCATGTGTAATTCATGAACTAAAAGAACTACACAACTAGGGTTCTAAATTTATACATGAACCTGGGCAATGACGATATTGAATTCATGATAACATGATTTGGATCATTGTAACAGCTAAAACCCAACAATTCTAACGTTCAAGAAACCCTAAGTCTAGATAATATTAAGGAATCAAGATTTTGACTGAATTCTAGGGACCTAATGGGTGAAAGGAACCCACTAGTGAAATCCCACATACCTGGTGACGAATTCCACAGAGAAATTTTTCAATTTCGAGGATGGAACTGATGGAACCTTGATGCGTTCTTGAACTAGGCTTCTTGACCTCTTTCTCCTCTTACGCTCTAATTTTTCGAAGTTTTGAAGAATGATTTGACTTAGGTAAGTTTTAGTTATGTTTCTAGGCTAAAACTGACCAAAACCACATAGTTTAGAGTTTAAACGACGTATTTTAGGGGTCCAACGCATAGGCAAAAGACAAAAAGACCCCTGACTTACCTGCTGTCGGGGTCACCGTCGATCGACTAACGGTCCGTGCTGGTCAACAGTCAGTCGCGACGGGGGGCTGAAACTAGGGTTGTTGATCCACAGACATGGACCACGGTCCGTGACCTGACCTACGGTCCATGGGTCCGGTCGTGGGTAGACACTTAGACTAATTTTCTGGGAAGGGTTGCAGATGCGAACCACGGACCACTAGCACGGGTCGTGGGTCACCCTACGGTCCGTGTGTGGCAATCGTGGGTTGCACTTGTAACTTCTAGAAATCTGCATCGAGGTTTGTTTTCGGATACGGGGTGTTACACTTTCCTTCAAGCATGTAGCAGAAAAGGTAAGCTTGATAAAGTTAAAGAATATTCTTTACTCAGTTAGAAATCTTATTGTGACTAAGAGAGAATATGTAACTAATATCTATCTATATATAATAGGAGAGGAAAGAATGTCACATGTTGACACCACAAAATTTCTAATTATATTAAATAAGAAATAATAATTTAATTTCTATATATATTAAATAATACACAACAATTTTTAAAACTAAACAAAATTTTAAAACCGTTTTTAAATCATGTACGTTACAAACGGTTGATTTAGTCTCTTTTTGAAAAAACAATAATAAATTGAAAACTTAATACCTTACCGGTTGACGTTGTCCAATTTGAAAACTTCTCACCCGTTTCCGCTCCCTCGGAGAGTAAATTAATAAGACGAAAAGAGTGAAGCATAAAAGGAGTTTTCCTTCTTCACCACGAGGTTTTTGTTTTTACTTTGTTATGTCTTTCAATGGTTGCTTATCTATATTTGTTGGTTTTTGTCTATTTAAACAGCTGAAGTGAAAGCAATTTCCAGAAAATTAAAGAAACTAAAGAACCAAGTAAGTAAAGAAGAAACAAAAATTTCAGAAATTCAAGAAGGTAAAGAGTGATACAACAATTTGATATCAATTATGCCCACTATCAACATTGAAGCACATAAATAGTGGATTTACAATTCGATAACTTTTTTCGTAATTATGTGTTGCACATAATTAAGTTTACAATATTAGTTAATTGAAATATTAACGTAGTTAAGGTTCCTAAAGATATGGCCGTGAAAATGTTTTTATCTTTATTCAAATCATTATCCTGACCTATTGAAATTTTGAATTTTTAAATTTTTTAAAAAATAGTTACCACAATTAATATAACTTTTTTCTATTTTTTTTAAAAAATAACCGATTATACATGTGACAAAGTTATAGGTATTTAGGATTCTTATTGATCAACATCTATTTAATTATTAAAATTTAAATCTGTATTCTGAAAAATTAAAAAAAAACATGGCTACATTACAAATAGATAAGCCCACGTATAAATTTTGAGTTAGTTTTTAAACTCATTCTTTTGTTATATCAATGATGGGTGTATACATGTTTTTTTTTTTAAAATGTGATATATAATTAAATTACGACTATTTAAATATGAATAGTTTAAATTATATGTGAGATTTTTTTTCTCTGTAGTTTGATGTCTAAATTTTTAATTTTTGGTTGATATTTTCGAAGGAAGAACATGCTTCTTTGTAGCAAAGAAATGAGTGAATTATAATTCTTTTGAAAATGTTGTATGCCTTCTCTGTAGATGTTGGGAGCAAGTCTTGAAACAGAAATATTGTAGACGTAGACCAAAAAAGGTATGTATCTCTTACTTTTATTAAGGGATAAGGGTCTAAAAAATACCACAACTTTGGTCGAATTTTCTATTGCGATACTAAACTTTCATTAGGACCTATTACCTCCATAGACTATTTAATACCGTATTTTAAACATATATATTTGCCCATGTGGACATAAAAAATAATGCAAAATTATAAATAGTAATGTGTCCACATGGGCACATATATACCTTTAAAATACACTATTAAATAGTTCATGGGGTAAAAAATACACTATTAAATAGTTCATGGGGTAAAAAATAGACTATTAAATAGTATAGGGAGGTAATAGGTCCTCATGAAATTTTAGTATCGCAACAGCAAATTCGACCAAAGTTGGGGTATTTTTCAGACCCTTATCCCTTTTATTAACGAAAATAATGTTATAGTGGCATTATATTGAATTTTGTTGTTGTTGTTGTTGTATTATCAAAAAAATATTTTTTACGTTTAAACATTTGAAAAATTGTTACATTGTCACCAGCTTTTCATGAAATTAATGTTAATCAGTCACACTAATCTTATGGTTGATATTACTGCCAATGACATCGAGAAACTACTTAGGCTTTTAAAAAATAATAAACCTTTGTGGACAAAGTTCACAAATGATAGCATAGATATACTTACCATCAATGGTAATAACCAATTTGTTTTTCTTCAAATGTTACCATTCTCATTGAAAAATTCAAATGTTCGTATTGAGTCTTTTAAGGACCCAAGTGTTGTGAGCATCAATGGCTTAACATCATTTCTTCTCTTCTTGATAGGTATAAAAGCTTCGAAAATTAGATCATAAAAAATAAAAAAATGAGATTATTAGTCTTCAAAATTATAGAATATTGTGATGGTTTATATTTTGAACTAATTAAAAAATAAAATAATTTATAGATGAAAATAATCAAAGAGTTTATTGGTAAATTTAAGGAAGGGAGGAATTGGAGACAGTTGAAAAAATGAAATATAACTTTACTTTAAGAGATAAGAAATTTATAATGATTTTTATTTTATATTAGGATAAATATAATTTAATATTATGAGATAGTACACACAAAAATTGAATTAAGTTGGCAGCAAAATCACTTGAAGATGTAATACAATTAAATAATTGCTAATGTAGAAATTCCAAATAAAGAAAATAATAAACAAAAAATTATATTATAAAAAAGGCAGCTTGAAGTTGAAACAATAGGAGAACAACAACAAAGTATATGGAATTAGAAAATATGTTTTCTAAAAAAGGTCTTAAACAATTACTTGAAACAATAGGAGAACAACAACAAAGTATATGGAATTAGAAAATATGTTTTCAAAAAAAGGTCTTTAATGAGATGAATAGAATTTGAATTCATTCTAAATAGGCTCTTGATCTTACTTTACAAATAATTAAATTATATTAATTCTTATTTATAGGTTTATTATTTAATAGTTAATTTTCTAAATAAGGGTAACCACGTAGATACTATGAGAGTCATTTTTAGTTATTTTAAAATTAAAGTATTACGTTAAAAATATGACTTTGCCAAATAATAAACAAAAATAATTTTTGGTTGTGACCTTTGCTTCCTCAATAACTTTTTGATAGTTACAAAAAAATTGTGTCTTTCTATCACGCTCCGAGGTACCCCCAGGACGCGGACACGGGACCTAGGATCATGAGTGACCCCAAGCTAACCCTGCTGGCATATCATAAGCATACATAAAGATAATTGAATCAATAAACACTATGCGGAAGCTAAATCATATAAGAATTTGAAATGATGGGGAATACCCATATACTAGCTCAATAAATGAAAAATGAGAGTTTGAATACAAATGAAAAGTCAAACACTAACACTAAAGATGTAACTAAATATGTCTGAAATAAGCTTCTAAATTGACTAGAAGTGTTGGGACATGCCCCAGCTGATTCTAGAAAAAACTGAAACTAAAACTAAAAGCAAAGAGATAATCATGTCACTAGTCCTCGAAGAATGAGGACTCACCACTGATGTTGTTGAACTGAAGATCGGGAACTGATCTATGCGTGATATGCCTGCTGAGGACCTAAACTTACATCACGAGAAGATGTAGCGCAGTGTATGCATCAGTACTTGAAAGGTACTGAGCATGTAGAATAGAATAAAGATGAATAATAACATAACTGAACAAGCAATAGAGCAATGACATAATCTGAACATGATAAGGATACTGGGAATACTGAACATGGCTAAACTGAATGCAATGTCCAAGTTTATAACATGTTGAGACTGAATACTAAACTGTACTGATGACATAGTGAGTGCAATAGAATCTGACTGAACTGTAAGGGAGCTACTAATAATAGACATAAAACCACATGAGCTAAATGTGGAGTCCGATGTATACGCCTCATCGAGAGGACTCAATATACCCTGCCAGAGGTATAGAGGCATGATGGCGTGATCAGTAAAATGTTGCCCACAAAGAGGACTTACAACCTATGGGGGCACGTAATTTTGAGACTTAAGGGTGACTGACCCTAGTCCACTCGGTATTAAGCTTCCCATATGATTAAGTAATTAACAATTTATGACTGAAATGTTGTAATACTGGGTAGTTCAAAATACTGACATGCAAACTTAGAATGCAACATTAATATACTGATAATAATTCATTCGAAAACTGAAGCATGTTTATATATAACTGAATTAACTGGCCTAGCATGTCTAATTCATGAACTAAAAGAACTACACAACTAGGGTTCTGAGTTTATGCATGAACCTAGGCAATAACGATACTGAATTTATGATAACACAATTCGGATCATTCTAACAGCTAAAATCCAACAATTCTAACCTTCAAGAAACCCTAAGTCTAGATAATATTAAGGGAATCATGATTCTGACTGAATTCTAGGGACCTAATAAAGGAACACACTAGTGAAATCCCACATACTTGGTGACGAATTCCACGAAGAAATATTTTGATTTTGGGGCTGAAACTAATGGAACCTTGTTGCGTTCTTGAACTAGGGTTGTTGACCTCTTTCTCCTCTTACTCTCGAATTTTTCTAAGTTTTGAAGAATGATCAGGCTTAGGTAAGTTCTAGTTATGTTTCTAGGCTAAAACTTACCAAAACCATGTAGTTTAGGATTTAAACGACGTAGTTTAGGGGTCCAACGCATAAGGAAATGACCAAAAGACTCCTGACTTAACTATTGTCAAGGTCACCGATGGACTGGACCGACGGACCGTCGATTGACTGACGGTCCGTGCTGGTCATCTGTCAGTAGCGACTGGGGCTAAAACTGGGGGTGTTGATCCACGGACACGGAGCACGGTCCGTGAGTCCGACCGTGGGTCGACACTTAGACTAATTTTCTGGGGCTGAGTCCAGGGAGGGTTGCAGAAGCGAACCACGGACCACCAGAATAGGCCGTGGGTCACCCTACGGTCCGTGGGTGGCAATCGTGGGTTGCACCTATAACTTTTGGAAATCTGTATCGACGTATGTTTTCGGATACGGCGTGTTACATTATCTCCCCCTTGGGACCATTCATCCTCGAATGAAGACTAACTTAGCTAAAATGGAGGGAGAGAACTGATTTTCTGTCTGAATTAAGTTCCAAGAACATGCAAATATGCTGAAAATGCAAGTACAAACTGAAGGAACATGATACTAAGACTGAAGCTACGCATGAATGACTGAAAAACTGAAGAGGAACTATTACCTCAAGCTGGAATGGAATCGAAAGGAAAGAGGTGAGGGTAATTGGCCTTCATGGCAGCTTGTGCTTCCCAAGTTGCTCTCTCTACAGACTGATTCCTCCACAAAACCTTGACTGAAACGACTTCTTTGTTTCTCAACCTTCGAACATGACGATCAAGGATTTCAACTGGTACCTCTTCATAAGTGAGACTATCCTTCATAGCCACACTTTCTAAGGGTACAATAGGTGCTGGATCATCCACACACTTCTTCAACAACGAAATGTGAAAAATCGGATGCACTGCTGCTAGTTCTGTTGGCAACTCTAACTCATAAGCCACTTTACCAACCCTTTTAAAGATCTTGTAAGGGCCTACATATCTAGGATTGATCTTCCATTTCTTGCCAAATCTCATCACCCCCTTCATAGGTGACACTTTCAGAAGAACCCAATCATCAACTTGGAACTCTAAGTCCCTTCTCCTTACATCTGCATAGGACTTCTAGAGACTCTGGGCCATCTTAAGTCTATCTCTAATGAGTTGCACTTTCTCCATAGCATCATGAACTGAATTTGGCCCTATCAAGGCTGCTTCACCTACTTCAAACCAACCAACTAGAGATCTACATCTACGCCCATACAATGCCTCATAAGGGGCAATCTGAATGCTGGAATGGTAACTATTATTGTAGGCGAACTCTATAAGAGAAAGGTGATCATCCCAACAGCCCTTGAAGTCGATCACACAAGCTCTCAACATGTCCTCTAAGGTCTGAATGGTATGCTTTGCCTGACAATCCATCTGCAGATGAAATGTTCTGCTAAGGTTAATCTGAGTACCAAGACCTTTCTGAAATGACTTACAGAAATTAGAGGTAAAATGAGGACCTGTATTTGAGATGATAGACAAACGAACCCCATGAAACATGACTATCTCATTAATGTAAAGCTTGGCATAGTCCTCCTCCGAATTTGTTGTCTTAACCACCAAAAAGCATGCAGACTTAGTAACTCTGTCAACAATAACCCAAATGGAATCATATTGTCTGCGAGTACGAGGTAAACCTGTGATGAAGTCCATTTTGATCACTTCCCACTTCTAAGTAGAAATGTTGATCTCTTGAGTCATACCTCCTGGTTTCTGATGTTCTACCTTGAGTTGCTGACAATTGGGGCACTTAGCCACAAAATCTGCTATATCTCTTTTCATGTCATTCCACCAAAAGACTTCCCGCAGATCACGATACATCTTAGTGGCGCCTGGATGAATAGAATATTTGGAGTTATGGGCTTCTGCAAGAATCTGTTGTCTCAACTCACCCACCTTAGGAACACATAATCGACCAGCGAAGCACACCATCTCCCCTTTCGGAGAAAACCTAAACTCTCTTCTGATGGACTGCACCCTTAAGTTGGAGTAATATCGGATCACTGTCTTGTTTTTCTTTAACCTCCACTACCAATGAAGATTCAGACCATTCTGAACTGTTACACCACCATCTGATATGCTCATAAGGAGAACTCCTAAGTGAGCAAGTTTGTGAACATCTCTTGCTAGCTCATTTATTTCTTCCTCAACATGTGCTACACTAGCCATATATAGTCTGCTAAGAACATATGCTACTACATTGGCCTTACCAGGATGGTAATGCACACTCATGTCATAATCCTTGAGGAATTCAACCTATCTCCTCTGGCGAAGATTCAACTCTTTCTGGGTGAACACATACTTAAGGCTCTTATGGTCTGTGAAAACATCTACGTGAACACCATACAAGTAGTGTCTCCAAATCTTAAGTGCTATCACAACTGTTGCAAGATCAAGGTCATGAGTTGGATAGTTCTTCTCATGCACCTTAAGTTGTCTAGAAGCATAAGCTATAACTTTACATCGCTTCATCAACACACAACCTAGGGCAACTCTGGATGCATCACAATAGATCACATAACCATCTCACCTCTGGTAGAGTCAAAATAGGACCTGTAGTCAACCTAGTTTTCAATTCTGTGAAGCTCTTCTCACAATCATCTGACCACTGAAACTTGAACTTCTTTTGCGTCAACTTAGTTATTAGAGAGGCTATGGATAAAATCCTTCCACAAACCTTCTGTAGTAACCTGCTAGACCTAAGAAACTTCTGATGTCTGAAGGAGAGGTAGGTCTGGGCCATTGTTTCACTGCTTCTATTTTTTGAGAATCCACTCGAATCCCTTCGCTAGACATAATATGCCCAAGGAAAGCAACGGATTGCAACCAAAACTCACATTTGCTAAACTTCGCGAATAACTGGCGATCTTTGAGAGTTTGCAGGATAACCCTTAAATGATTCGCATGTTCTTCTTCGTTCCTAGAGTAAATGAGGATATCATCAATAAAGACGATAACCAACAAGTCCAAATAACGTTTGGACACTTTGTTCATCAAATCCATAAAAGTTGCAAGAGCATTGGTTAGTCCAAATAACATAACTACAAATTCATAATGACCATACCGAGTTTTGAAGGCTGTCTGCGGAATGTCACTATCTTTGACTCTGAGTTGATGATAACCAGATCTGAGGTCTATCTTTGAGAAATGACTAGCACCCTGAAGTTGGTCAAACAAGTCATCAATTCTAGGGATGGGATACTTATTCTTCATTGTGACCTTGTTCAACTGCCTATAGTCAATGCACATTCTGAGAGAACCATCTTTCTTCTTTACGAACAACACTGGTGCACCCCATTGGGAAATACTAGGTCTGATAAAGCCCTTATCTAGAAGGTATTTCATCTATTATTTTAATTTCATAAGCTCAGCTGGAGCCCTTATGTAAGGAGGAATAGAAATAGGCTATCTGGAAGGAGATCAATTCCAAAGTTGATTTCCCTTTCAGGAGGAACTCCAGGAAGTTCTTCTAGAAACACTTCTGAGAACTCATTGACTACTGGAACTGACTCAAGGGTTGGGGTCTTGGAGCTTGAATCCTTAACCCGAACTAGATGATGGAGATACCCCTTAGAAATCATCTTTCTGGCCTTAAGGTAAGAAATGAATAGACCTATGGGCGCTAAGCTACTACCCTTCCATTCTAAGATTGGTTCGTCTGGAAACTGAAAATGAACAATCCTAGTTCTACAATCGACTGAGGCATAACGGGAATGTAACCAATACATGCCTAGAATGATATCTAAGTCTACCATTTCTATATCTACAAAGTCTGCTGAGGTGACTTTCTCAGAGACTGTGACGGGGTAATTTCTCTATACCCGTCTAGCCAAAACTGGGTCACCGACTGTAGTAGAGACTGAGAAGGGTTCTGAGAGAGTTTCTGGACTAATACTGAAGTTAAATGTTGTATAAGGAGTTAAAAAAGAAAGAGTAGCCCATGGATTTAACAAAGCATAAACATCTAAGTCAAAGACTCGTAACGTACCAGTGACTACATCTGGAGAGTCTTCCTGATCCTGGCGAGACTGAAGAGCATATAACCTGTTTTGGTGCTGACCGCCACATGTACTAGATGAATTACCCTGCTGAGTCGGGCGACCTGTTGGTGTCGGGCGACCTGTTGGTGCTGCTGAAGTTGTGGACTGAGCTCTACTATTATTTCCTCATTGACCCTGTTTAAAAGGACAATATTTCAACCTGTGACCAGACTGACCACACCCAAATCATCCTTCATTTCCTGCAAGGCACTCGCTCGGATGGTTCTTACCACACTTTGGATAAGTTGGGTGGTTATGATGCCTGAAACACTCCCCTGAGAGTTAGAGCCTGATGCCTTACCTCTCTGATCATTTCAAAACTTGGAGGATGGAACACTAGCTGATGAAGGTGTTGGAGTTGAAGACTTCTCCTGAAACTGAAAGTGATTTCCACCCCCTGATTTCTGTAGAGAATAATCATAATTGTATGTCCTAGCCTTCTTATTCTGCTTAGCCTGTTCCCTAAGCTTATCACCCTCAACCTGTTGAGTATCAATCATGAGCTTAGAGATGTTCATATCTTCAAGTAACATAGAATTCCTACACTCTATTTTCATAAGGTCGGATACCCCATACATGAACTTGTTCATTTGAGCCCTGGAATAAGCAACCATGTGAGGAGCATACCTGGAGAGTTGGGTGTACTTGAATCCATACTATTGGATCGTCATAGAACCCTGCCTTAAATTCATAAACTCCTGAGCTTTCGCCTCCCTCAACTCTCTTGGGAAGAACCTGTCCAGAAAAGTTTCACTAAAGCATTCCCAAGTAATAGGAGCTGCATATGTGCCCCTGTTCTCTTTCCACTGAGCATACCAGATATGAGCTATATCCTTAAGGTGGTACGATGCAAACTCAACCCGATCATTTCTAATTACCTGCATCACTTTAAAGATCTTTTTGACCTCATCAATGAAGTTTTGGGGATCCTTACCAGTATACGATCCTAAGAACTCAAGCGGATTCATCTTCGAAATCACGAACTCTAGCTGCAACTGACCTAACATTAGCATTTGCTGGAACTGGAACCTGCTGATTATTTTGGTTGGTCACACTCTGAGCCAACAACTTGATAGCGTTCCAAAATTCAGTATTCAAAACTTCCTGATCTGGGACTGGAGGAGCTGTGTTTGCATTCCTGGCATTCGCATTCCTTGTGTAATCTCTACGAGGAGGCATGATCTGAAATGCAAAATGACGAGTCAGAGCGAGGAATTATATCATACCTTACGCATGCTAAGAGTAACAAAGAAATTGATTTTTTTTCCTAAATCACTTTGTAGCCTCCCTCTCATTAGATGTGGTGCACTTCACACCCATGAAAAGGACTCTACTTAGTGTGGCTTTTCAGACAACCTAGGATTCTTAAACCTAATTCTCTGATACCAAGTTTGTCACGCCCCGAGGCTACCCCCAAGACGCGAACACGGAACCTAGGATAACAAGTGACCCCAAGCAAACCCTGCTAGCATATCATAAACATACTTAAGGATAATTGAATCAATAGTAGAAGCTAAATCATATAAGAATCTGAAATGATGGGGAATACCTATATACTATCTGAGTAAATGAAAACTGAGAATTTGAATACAAATGAAAAGTCAAACTCTAACACTAAAGCTGAAACTAATTATGTCTGAAACAAACCTCTAAACTGACTAGAAGTGTTGGGACATGCCCCCAGCTAAATCTAGTAAAAACTGAAACTAAAATTAAAAGCAAAGAGATAATCATGTTAGTAGTCCTCCAAGAATGAGGACTCACCACTAATGCTGCTAAATGGAAGATCGGGAACCGATCTATGCGTGATCTGACTGCTGAGGACCTGAACCTACATCACCAGAAGATGTAGCGCAGAGTATGCGTCAGTACTTGAAAGGTACTGAGCATGTAGGATAGAATAAAGCTGAATAATAACATAACTGAACAAGCAATAAAGCAATGACATAATCTGAACATGATAAGGATACTGGAATACTGAACATGGCTAAACTGAATGCAATGACCAAGTTTATAACATGTTGAGACTAAATACTGAACTCTACTGATAACATGGTGAATCCAATAGAATCTGACTGAACTGCAAGAGATTTACTAATAACCGACATAAAACCACATGAGCTAAATGTGGAGTCCGATGTATATGCCCCATCGAGAGGACCCAATATACCCTGCCAGAGGTACAGAGGCATGCTGGCGTGATCACTAAAATGATGCCCACAAAGGGGACTTACAACCTATGGGGCACGTAGTTCTGGGACTTGAGGGTGACTGACCATAGTCCACTCGATATTAAGCTTCCCATATGATTAAGTAATTAACACTTTATGACTGAAATGATGTAATACTGGATAACTCAATATACTGACATGCAAACTAAGAATGCAACCTTAATATACTGATAATAATGCAATAAAAAAATGAGGCATGTTTATATATAACTGAATTAACTGGCCTTGCATGTCTAATTCATGAACTAAAAGAACTACACAACTAGGGTTCTGAGTTTATGCATGAACCTGGGCAATAACGATATTGAATTCATGATAACACGATTTGGATCATTCTAACAACTAAAACCCAATAATTATAACATTCAAGAAACCCTAAATCTAGATAATATTAAGGGAATCAAGATTCTGACTGAATTCTAGGGACCTAATAGGTGTAAGGAACCTACTAGTGAAATCCCACATACCTGGTGACGAATTCCACAGATAAATCTTTCAATTTCGGGGCTAGAGCTGATGGAACCTTCGTTGCGTTCTTGAACTAGGGTTCTTGACCTCTTTCTCCTCTTACGCTCTAATTTTTCTAAGTTTTGAAGAATGATCTGACTTAGGTAAGTTTTAGTTATGTTTCTAGTCTAAAACTGACCAAAACTACGTAGTTTAGAGATTAAAAGATGTATTTTAGGGGTCCAACGCATAAGGAAAAGACCGAGAGACCCTTGACTTAACTGTTGTGGGGGTCACTGATGGACCGTCGATCGATTGACGGTCCATGCTGGTCAACCGTTAGTCGCGACGGGGGACTGAAACTGGGGGTGTTGATCCACAGACGCGGACCACGGTTCGTGATCTGACCTACGGTCCATGGGTCTAGTCAAAGGTAGACACTTAGACTAATTTTCTGAGGCTGAGTCTGGGGAGGGTTGCAGATGCGAACCACGGACCACCAGTTTCGAAAACTTCTCACCCGTTTCCGCTCCCTCGGAGAGTAAATTAATAAGACAAAAAGAGTGAAGCATAAAAGAAGTTTTCCTTCTTCACCACGAGGTTTTAGTTTTTATTTTGTTATGTCTCTCAATGGTTGCTAATCTATATTTGTTGGTTTTTGTCTATTTAAACAGCTGAAGTGAAAGCAATTTCCAGAAAATTAAAGAAACTAAAGAACCAAGTAAATAAAGAAGAAACAAAAATTTCAGAAATTCAAGAAGGTAAAGAGTGATACAATAATTTGATATCAATTATGCCCACTATCAACATTGAAGCACATAAATAGTGGATTTACAATTTACCGATAACTTTTTTCGTAATTATGTGTTGCACATAATTAAGTTTACAATATTAGTTAATTGAAATATTAACGTAGTTAAGGTTCCTAAAGATATGGCCGTGAAATGTTTTTATCTTTATTCAAATCATTATCCTGATCTATTGAAAAAAAAAATTAAAAAAAATAGTTTTTTTTTTTAATAAAAAAATAAATAATGAGCTTAGAGCTCTTTTATTGAATGAAAATAAAACATAACAAAACTCGGCCAAAATGGCCCAATCTAAACAATTGTACCCGACCCAAATGGCCTAATCCAACATGCCCCCAAATATCTAAAATTCTATCCACTAGGTTTCCAAAATTGTCTTCCTTTATTTTCATCTTCTTGTCTCCAATGTGAACTCTGTTGAGCTTCTATCAGTTCCTTGTTCCATTTGCTTTGGGTCATCTATGCCTTCAACTCTTCTACTAGTAACAATTCAGCTTATCAAGGTAAACCTCTTCCTCTAATCTTTGAAACATCCTATTTTGCTTATTGTCTGTTGCGCTCTTATTCTAGTGATAGTCTTGATTTTCAGAATCGCTTTCACAGCAGAGCTTCGTTATGAGCAGGTAAACCTCTCTACTTTCTTCCCGTCTCTTCTCTTTCATCAATTTTTGATCTTTTATTCCTTTTGCAGCTTAAGCGATAGGTCCTTTGTCTATGGTCGTCTTCTCTCCGCTCCAGGTCCTCAACTCCCAATCTGACTTTATTGCTCTCGTCTCTTGCTTGTAACACTTTCTATAAATTGTAATAGTCTAGCACAGATATACTAGTACCTTTAAATCTCACTTTTTTGTAATCCCTTATGTGGCAAGATATTCTTTGAATGCTTTAACTTTGGACATTGTCATGATTTTTCTGTTGCACTCTTATCCTTTTTGTTTTTATTCTCAAAGTAGGGATACTTGATTTATCTGCATTTAATATACTCTTGCATTCACCTGATAACTGCTGAAAATTCTCCCATTGCTTTAGACCAGTGTGCATATATGCTTCATTAACCAACTTGTCTGCTAGCTGATTAGCTTCTCTGAAAACATGTGTAATATCTGCTTGTATGTTCTCTATAATTTCCTGAATCTCTTCCATCTCCTCTGCTTGATTCCATGGAATTTTCCACTCATTGCTTATCATTTTTATGACCCCCAGTGAATCTGTCTCAATCAACACTTTGTTGATTTTCTTAATTTTACAGTATCTGAGGGCTTTAAGGATTGCCACTGTTTCAGCCTCCATATTATTCCTTAAGCCAATCTTACAGGCTTCTGCATACATCAGATTCCCTTCATGATTCCTAACACAAATACTATATGCACTTTCCCCCGGATTTACTCTACTTGCTCCATCCGTGTTGCACTTCACTCCCCCCTCTTGAGGCAGTTCCCAACACACAGTATGATAGTGTAACCTAGGTCTGTACTCCTTCATAACCCCTAACATTCCTTCCCAATTTCTTGGGATCTGAATCCAAGGGTAAAGATGTTTAATCAGCTTATACACAGTGTCTTGACATTGTTGATGCATCTTATAATAGGACACCTCCTTCCCATGTCTTCTAGCATTTCTCCTCTTCCAAAGCTCCCACATAATAATGGCAGGAATCGCTTGTAATATTGACCTCATCTTTGGCTTATTCGATGCTCCCCACCAATTAGTGATTATATGTTGTAGGCTTCCTTCCATGCTGATTCCTGCACAAGTAGCAAATTGCTTCCATAGTTTTTGAGCTATGGAAGATGTTAGAAAAATATGGTTCATAGTTTCCTGATCATAATCCTCACAGCAATAACATCTGGATGCCACATTAATCTTCATCTTTTTCAGTTTTGTCATCTGTAGGCTGTAGCTATTCTCCTCGTAGATAAATTTTCAACTATCTTTTTCAGGACGTTATTTGTTTTAATTATTTGGAAGGAGGTCTAATGATTTGTTGTATCAAATTGGTGAAACATCAATTAGGTTAAAGACATATATTTCAAAGATGAGCCTGTGGTTTACTTTTCTTTTGTATTTTGTGTCAAAAATAAGAGGTACATTCAAAATTTTACTTTAATATCAATCCTAATAATGAAAAATATTTTGTTCGGATAAATCTTCAGCATGAAAAAATAATTAGATTCTGCTAATTTTCTTTTCATTTGTATTTACCTAAAATTGTGTGTTAGATATTATTGAATTTGTTAGTAAAATTTGCAATTACTGTTACCGTTAAATGAATATTTATGAGCAATGTTCTATTTTTTCTATTAAAGAAGCAAAACAAAATTTGAAATATATCTTTAGTTTCTTTTATTTTGATTAAATCAATTGTGTTTGACATTATTATTTTTTGTCCATAACGTTATTTTTGTTTAATATATTTTAATTTTCAAATTATTATCGATGTAGATTTTTTAAAAAAAATATTTAATGAAAATTTTTAGTATTTTTTTAATTAATAAATTTTTTTCTTTAGAAAATCTGCAAATTATTAATAATATATAACTTTCCATTGGTGTTTTTTACAATTTTATTTGACAATTTTTTACATAATTATTTGTTTTGAAGATAATTTTTTTTTAAAATATTCAAACTGATAATTCAAAAACATTGATGTTGATTTCTCTCACACACGCAGATATAGGTAAATGGGTGAGAAATTTTAGGGATAATTTAGGTTAGTTTATTTTTCTCGATTTTTATCTTTTTCTTTTTTTTAATTTTACATATGTATTTTAACTATCCATTTATTAACGTTTTCTTCTTCTTTCTTTTTTTGTCATGACATTTTTAGATGAATTTTTAATTATAAATTATTATTTTTTGTTTTTGTCTTGTTCTAAAACTACCAAGTGCCTTGGTATTAGACTGCCACTTGGAATGGAATAATCCTTATTTAAAATTATTTTTCTAAATTCATCATTATCTTTACTAATTATAATAATATTTTTGTAACGTCATGTGCATAACCTTTGAATATTATAAAAAAATATTTTTGCATATCGTTATCACATTATCTATTATTTCAATTCTTTAATATTATTGATTAACTTTATATTATTGGTCAAATAAATTAATCAATAAATAGCATCACATTATATTTGTGTTATGCACTTTATATATATTTTTTAGTGTCATGATAGCATAGTTAATTTTCAATTGACCAATGAATAGCATTACAATGTATCAAAATCGCAAAAAATATTCTATTATAATGCATTTAATTTTGACAAATTTTTGTGAAAATTATTACAAAAGAATTAGTACTCTTATCATAGGTCAAAAATAAATTAAAATTGCTTAATAATTACCATCACTATAACATATGATGAAAATTAGGAATTTATTGATTATTTTTTTATTTTATATATATGATTTTTTTTATACATATGCAAGATTGGGGTTATTTAGTCTTTACCTTCCTGACAAAGCATTTTTGAAGGTTTGACATCTTAAACCTCTTGTCGATATGAGCCTTGAACACATATGCATGTGTAATCAAAAGACAGTCGAGCATTTCATGATTTCACAATGTACATATAATAACTGTTTCTTATTTTCATAAAAATAGAGTTTACATCTACTCTATTTCTACCCAAAATGCATTACATTAATTATGTTACATTCCATAGTTTATCTTTTAACCTCTACCAAGATAACATAGAATCTTAGATAACTTCAACAAAAAATTGAGATCATTTGCATGTATTTTTTTAATTAACTAAAATCATATTTGCTAAATTTTTGTATTAGATTTGTGATCATACTAATTTATTTTATGCTAAGATTGGAAATCTATACAAAAAGAGACATAAATTAATAAAGTGAACAAACTTGTTAAATTCTCAAAATATAATTATGAATACATACCTCTTGTATTGCTTTTATACTCTAAGGATCTTCTAAACAATAGAATTTCACTTTTTGAAAACAATGACACAAACATTAAAAATAATATAGAGATTAGAATTTGAATTAAAGAATTTAAAAAATGAAATAAATAATAATAATTATATATATTAATCTCTTGGATCACCCATGGATTTGTTATACAAATAGTATAATAAGAGTGCGTACCCTTCTTTATGGATAAAATGGCAAAAGCAAATGTCTAATTTTTGATATCCAAATTTTGTGTACCTACATAAATTTTGAAAAATAAATAAATTATAAGTCACTTAGTAGATGTTATGCCAAAAAAGTTACTGCTTGTAGTGTTGTATACGGATTTTTTTTTAATAAGTATTATCATTTTGATTTTTGAAAAACGGAGAGAATCAGATTAAACAAAAAATATGATTAAGATACAACGAAAGTTTAAAGTGACATTAAATAATAATTTATTTTTCTAATTAAAGCTATGAAAAAAATTAATGGACAAAATTCAATTTAGGCATTCATTAACTGTTAACTAATTATTAAATAACATATATATTTATCTGAATTTTCTCTTTTAAAACCATAGAAAAATAATCGAAGTACTTACAACTCCAACCCGTTGCAAGATTTGCAATGCAGCAACAAAACTACAAAATCTATAAGAAACAATCAAAGTAAAGCACATAATCACATTTCATCCAATCAAAAAAAAAAAAAAAATTCTTATTCATTTACTTTTCGGGAGGTAGAAATTAATATGTTATTCAAAATTGTTGGAAATTAAGTTACATCATATTATGAAAACACTTTCTATAGAATCCGGTCAATAATTTTATTTAAAAATTTCAATAATATACAATATACATCAACATTTTAAAAATATTATATAACCTTTGTGTCACACCCCAAAACCAGATGTGATGGCACGTGCCCAACCCCACCAGACACGTCAGCCTAACACCCATAAACCCGACGATACAGAATTTATAAAACAAGAATAAGATAGAAAGATAAGCGGAAGTCTTTAAGTAAACTCAACATAACCCCAGAATTGGTTGTCACATGTACAAACCTCTAATACATAATCTGAATAAAATATACAAGTCTCATAGTAA
>JAJOOS010004839.1:0-21905 GCA_029582725.1 Solanum chiquidenum
AATAATAAAATCAAATTATATTATTGACGAAAATTAGAAAAAATTAAAATACTATTAATTCGGGATGAAAGTAGTATATATTAAATAATATATTTTTTAAAATATTATATTACATTTAAAAATAATTATGAATATTAGATATTTAATTAATGACATTATATGTAAAATAATATGTTAATTTCAATGGCCTGAGCCAATCTACCAGTCACTAATGGAACTCCTTGGTAGGCCCCTAATAAGCTAGAGAAAGGGGGTCCTACTTATTTTTCAAATAAATCAAGGGATTCATTAGCAAACCTGGTATTATCAGAATCAAATGGGTATAAAACCCTTTGAGACCAAAGAATACCAGGGGAAAAGAACCCATCTTGAATGGAATGAATTTTATTCACATTAAAGATGAACGCTGCTATCTCATGCTTTAAGTTCACAAAGATATTGAGAAAGTAATAGAAATAATTTGAAGGATAGATAGTAATATGGAGGTGGGTTGGAGTGCCCATTCTCTATTTTACTCTTCAAATATAGAGAATGGAGAGTAAATTAGAGGTGGATTGGAGATGGTCATTGCCAAAGTATAGTGGAAGAATGACAAGTAATGTATCTAGTTGCATATTATAGTTAGTGGTCTTGAGTTTGAATTTTCGGATATAGAGTCATCTTTGTTAGGAAACGCTTTATCAATTTATTAGCATGTGGGACATTCTGATGCGAATCTGAATTAAATCAAGCTTCAATGTAGATACCGGATATTAGATAGAAAACCAAAAAAATAGTTGCATTACAATTTTTTTAATATAAGTACATATTTTAGAGTAAATAAATAAATCCACAAATTATTATAATAAAATGATATTATAAAGGGATAAGGGTTTAAAAAATACCCCAACTTTGATCGAATTTGTTGTTGCGATAGTAAACTTTCATGAGGACCTATTACCTCCCTAGACTATTTAATACCGTATTTTAAACATATATATTTGCCCACGTGGACATAAAAAATAATACAAAATTATAAATAATAATGTGTCCACGTGGGCACATATATACCTTTAAAATACACTATTAAATAGTTCAGGGGGTAAAAAATATACTATTAAATAGTCTAGGGATGTAATAGGTCCTCATAAAAGTTTAATATTGCAACAGCAAATTCGACCAAAGTTAAGATATTTTTAGACCCTTATCCCTATTATAAAACATTTAAACACAATATTAATACATTCTTTCACAAAGTTTAAATATTTTGTTCATAATTACCTAAAATAATATAAATGTGATTTTAACCAACTGGTCTAGTTAAATTTCGTTTATGGGAGAGATATCATTGATTCCATCCTTTTATACAAAACCTCTATTTTATTGACAAATGATTATGAGGCCTCTAAATAATAAATATGTATATCATATTTTCAAGAAAATTCAAATGTGTGACCAATCTTTTAACTAGAAAAGCAATGTGTCTGACTAGTGAGCTAGCACTTGCTGGATGTCAAGTGAATTTATAAAAATACACATATTTTTTCATCTCACCTGAAAAACATAAAACGAAAAGTAGATTTTCGCTGAAACATAAGGAAGCTTCCTAATTTTTTTCATGTAAAAATATTATTAATTTTTTTCTTACTAATTCAATTAATATATATATATATATATAAATGACCACTAAACATTTTCTAGTGAAATCTTTAATAGAAAAATAGTGATTTTTTTAGTAACTACAAGATTTTGACTATTGTTATACATTTTGATAGGAGGGAAAAATTGAAGTAAGAAAGACAACACATGAGCAGAGGAGGCAGGAAACGTCCTCGTATAAAGTCCATGAAGATGATGGGACATGCACACCTTTCATTTCGCTAGCTTTAATATCCGAATTACAGCTCGATTATTCTAAATTCATATCACGTAGGATTACATTCGAAGGAAAACGCTTCCTACCATGTTATTTTTTATATCCAAGATTTGAATTTCAAGACTTTTGGTTAAAAAAGAAACAACCACAGCCGTTGGTGATGTGGAATGTGGAATGTAGTAGATTACCATACTAACCTTTGGTACTTTGCAAATCTAATCTACTTCGTAGAGTTATTTCTCTCATTCAAAATTTACAATTGCCTATTAAAATTATTTAATTATTACATTATTTTTCTCAAATAATCAAAAACACTACCAAAGCGTTATACTCTCCTAGTTAACATATCATATAGGGGTCAAACCACTAAAGCTAAAAATATTTATCCCAAACTTTGATCAGACAGAAAATATAAGGTCTTCTCTTATAGTTAATTTTAAGCAATCGATCTTATTAAGCGGTCTTTGTTGTTATGTCATATTAAAGTTAAAATGAATTAATATATATATATATATATATATATATATATATATACTATCAATATGTATAATTAACTTAAATAATAGAGACATGATTTACATTAGCATACGTGTGTGTAATTGTTTTTTTGTAAATTATAGTATTTAAACTGGTGTAGGGAATGCATGCTACGTAAAGTGAATCTCTGTCGTTAACTTTATATTGTTATTCTCTTTATTATTTTCTAATACTACAGAAGAAGAATAAAATAAAAATATGTATAAACAAAAAAAACAAAAAAAAAAGCTTTCACATTTGTCTCTGGCTTAGCTGCTCTGTTTATCTTTACTTCTTGTTTTTTTCTGTTACATTATATTATAATAAAAAGATGCCAAAAAACAGACATCCAAAATAATCTTGAAATTAACTGGGTTCCAAACCTGCCTTAGTCTCAAATAGGGCGCAAACTAGGGACATTAGACTTCATCCTTATTACATTACAAGCGATATCTCAAATTCCTAAAATGCTCCTCTAGTCCCGAGCTTGGTAAATAAGGCCGTGGTAAATTATTTTCTTCCGGCTTTGCTGTGATAGGGGGAGTCACTCTTGCGTTCTCTCTCTTGGGTAGGTCAGTCTCGCTCTCTCTTGCTATGCGCACACCGCTATAAATAACAAAATTAAGTCATGAAAATATAATTCGTCCGTCCTATCTGAGTTGAGTTGATTTTCATGGCAAGTTTTAGCCATAATCTAAGTCAGTCCATCTAAAAATTGAATTGATTTGGTTTAAATGTTTAGTTTGAACTGACACATAATAAAAATGTATTAAAATATATTTAAATTTTTTTATTGTTTGATATGTTAGATGAAGTTGTAATAAAGAGAAAGAGTTAATTTTATTTGGTAATCATATAAATTATAGGAAAATAAATAAAAACTTAAAATTTTGTTAGTGTTGAACGATTTGGGAGAATGGAGATGATCAAATCTTCAGCTCATTCTGATTCAATTTATCTCAAGTCAAGTAACATTTCGACGGATTGTCCATTTATTAATTTAGTATATATTGATCTATCTAAATTTAGTCTCCTGTCGAAATCATATACAACATTATGTTCTTTAAATATACCACATTTTGTCTATTTAATAGCTGGATTTCATCATTTACAATTGTCTTATCAAGTAAAACCATTTATTAAAATCTTATTTCATTGTTTTGCTCGATTTGTCAAATTGTGAGCTCTAACTTTTTGAATAAGCTTAATTTGCAAGATAAGTACCTTAAAAATATTGTTCATACACCCAATAAAGGATGTGATGTCGTGGATGGAGTTGCTCCTCCTTTAACTAAAGATCTCGAATAATCTGACTTCATTGCACATATCGAACACTGAGTGGAAAACCAAAATAATTTAAATAATATCGATCATACTATGTTTTGTCATTTGAAGAAACTTCAAACAAAAATATAAAAAATTATATATGACTAAATTCTGGCATTTCTGGCTAAGTTCAAACAATTGATAGAACTTCAATTATATGTTGTCTATTTTGTAAATTAGACCATTCAAAAGAAATCAAACCGTAATTGTATACCAATATATAGACCTGTCAATATGGGCTAGCCCAGCCCATTCGGGCTAACCCATACAGGCTTTGACATTTTACGGGTCAGGCCGGGCTAGCCCATTTTTAGTGTGACAATATTCCAACCATAAAAATGTTAAAAATAAACTCCTTAAAAAAATCATGAAACTTATGGCGTATCTAACACAAATCTATGACGTATCCAACACTTCATGATCATCTTCATCAAGTATATCTGAATCAACTTGTGGCAATGTTGTTTTAACATCTTCATTTTCATCTGCAATTTATATGTGGTTTCAATTAGTTAAATATTAAATAGATTTTGAGTTTGGACTCTCTTTAATTTTAAATTTTAATAATATATTATATTTTTTAAATTATTTTTATTTGGCCCACGGGCCGGCCCTACCTATATTTCTCAAGCCCCACAAATCAGCAGGCTTATTTAGGCCGGGCTAAAAAGCCCTTTTCTTAAATGGGCTCCAAAAATCTTAGCCCAACCCTATTAAATCCCGGGTTAGGCTAGGCCGGCCCAACGGGCCTAGCCCATATTGACGGCTCTACCAATATATAACAAAGTTGGTAATATAATCAAAACCTAGTGACGGTTAGTTTGATCAATTTTTCCCACTAATTCTGGAAGATTTAAAATATATATTTTAATTTGATAATATTATAGTTTTGATTGAGATGGGGTATGAAGAAAAATAGTAATGAGAGGCCATGGAATAATTGCACAGGCGTGCATCAAAGTTTCCACAAATTTCGTCCATCTCATTATTAGGGCGAATAATGTTGTTTCATAATTATTATTATTTCTTCTTTATTAGTGGTCGTAACATTAATCTATGAAAATATAATTTGATAAGTTTATTTAAAAGTTAGGACTGATTATTAAGGTGCTTATTTATTAGTTCAGCTCTTTAAAAATTACTAGTTTGATACGTAGTCTAAATTGATCTTATATAATTTTTTGTGAAAATATTTTTAAAAAGATATTTTTTTATTTGATATGTTATATATAGCCATAATAAATAGGTACCAAAAAAATAAAATAAAACAATTAAAACTTAGTAAACGTTTGATGAGTTGGGTTATTATCCGTGATGTAATACCTTGTGCGACATGCTCGAATCAAAAGGCATTGAGGGGGGATCGATCTCAAACCATTCGTATGGATGACCACCCTCCAAATCAATTGAGATATAAAAAAAAAGAAAAAAATGTCTCCGTTGTTTTGTGTAAATTATTAACAAGGATAGTTTCTGAGCTTATTTATTAAATAGATACTATACTTATATATTAATTCCTATTTCTATATTATTATATTCATCTTTATAGTAAAAATATTTTTATATCGCAACATCATATGTACTTTTTATATATTTCTATTAGACCTCTTCGGGTGTGGAGAGATATTTACCACTTGCCAAAAATTTTACTTCTATAACTGATAGATCATTGAATTATTCAAATATGTCGTGTTTTTTGTGGTTTTCCCATTATATAATTTCTATACCAATTCGATTGATCTGGAATGAATCAATCAAGCATTTCATTAGGTAGTCTGATCTTGACTCTTTTGTGTGACATTCATTCTCGTGCTCATCTTATCATCCTCTTTTAGGCCCCTTATTGCACCTAGCATGTTTAATTTGTGAGAAGAAATTACTTTTCTTTTAAATATTGGTCATATTTGTCAAAATTTGAGTTGCATTTACTTATAGATTAATGTTTAAAACAAATAGTTGTAGGAAAAGGGAAGAATGAACAGTATTTCATGATTTAAAAGATAAAAAAGGGGAAACAAAAAGGACAAACATAATAGAGTACTTTCACCCCACATGCACAGAAATATGTACAAATCAAGGGAGATTGAATCTAACAACCAAAAAGGACATCAAATATGTTGAATCATAGTCTAATACACACAAAATCAAAGCCTTCATCTTTGAACCTAAAAATCATTATTGTCAATATTTGAGTATAAGGGTATTTTTGACCAAAATATTAACGTTAGTGGTATTTTTGACCAAAATATTAACGTTAGTGGTATTTTTGAAACAAAATATTGAAGTCAAAGACATTTTTGAACCAAACTATTGACGAAGAATATTTTTGTTCAATTTCACATTGTTTAAGGACATATTTAACTCTTTTCTGTTGATTTTTTGAGATTTCAATTGACTCCCATAAAACACAAATAACTCAAAGACTACCTATATCGGTCTACCCTTTATATTAAACACATATATATTCTATACATATACTATAGACTAGGTATATCGTCAAAATGTATCGATCATATTGATAAACAAGATGGTCAATACAGTTGCATAAGTGGCTACTGCATGCAATTGCTATTGTATTTTGCCAATAGTGACTACAAATTTAAATAATTTGAAGAATCGAGTATGGATTAAATAGCAATGTAAAAAGTGCTACTGGATGCAATTGCTACATTGGGCTTACACATTCAGTAGCCCATTTAATCACGCAATTGGGCCACTTTATAAAAGAACAACTTTCACATATAGCAAACATAAAAATCATATTTGTATGTTATAACTATAGTTTGCATAGTTGCGCTCCATAACAAATTTTATGTTTGCTATGGAGCTTTTGATTTGTATAATTCGCTAGAAACATTTAATTTTATACAAATTGTTCAGTTTTGTATAAATTTATTTATACATTGTAATTTGTATAATAAGATCTGTATTTGTATAATTATAAGTGTATATGACGAAAATATATGTATTTGTATTTATATTTGTATATACACTTTTCTCTCGCTTTATACAAACACAAACGTATTTTATACATTTCATACCGAAATGTATAAATGGCTAATTGTATACCGAACCAGATGGTAAAAAAATGAGATGTTTGCTGTAAATTATAATTAAAATAAACTATGACTATAACATTTAATATGAATTAATAGTTTGCTATTTCATACAATTTTCCCTTTATATTATAAGAGCAAACAAGCCTTATATCTAATTGCAATGCCTTTTTTTGAGTTCTTGTTTCAATCAATCTAAATTGGAAATTTGCTGTCAGCAAAATAATAAATTTTATGTTATGAACCATAGTGATGACGTGGAGGATAGCAGGGCAAACCCAGAAGATAATAATAATTTTATTCAATCTAAAAAGAGTAACCGTATGAAAATATTTGCTTCTTACTTAACACACCCTTAATGGTTAAAACTCAAAAATAAGGTGGCTATTGTCCTCCTAAAAAGATAAAATAAAATGTGATCCAAATATTTAAGTGGATCTAATTTGACAAGTAAAAACAAATTATTTATGTTTTTTCTTTTCATTTTTTAACCTAAAGAGAAGTGTCAATGTAGCAGGTACCCAAAAGAATTTGTACAATTTGACAAATATGGAACAAACAAGATAATGAAGGACAATTCACTAAATATGGACAAACAACATATGCTGGTGCTAAAAGAAAACACTTTCAAAGAAAATATAAATATGCAACCCTTTTGCATTACACATCTAATATTTGATAAATTCTAGTATCTTATAAGATTTTCCTATAGTTGCTGGGTAAATTTATTTTGCTTCCCAAACAAAAATTACAATTAAATATTTTAGGTAGAGACCATTTTATAGTCTTCGTTATGAAAGTGGTTCATATATATCCTTTCTGTTATACAAATGACTTACATATATCCTTTTCCACCCTTTTCCTCTAACGAAAGTGAAAAACTTAATTTTAATTTAATTTTTTAATTATTTTTAAAAAAAATATATAATCCATATGGGGTATAGTTGATCCTCCTCACACATTTTTTTTTTTACTTTTTTGTTTCAACGACTAATTTAAATTTATTATTTGATGGTCTAATTTATTTATGTTTCACTAATTTTCTTGTAAAATTTATTATAGATGCCCCCAATTTTTTTCTTACAACGACAAAATTTAAATTACAATGTAGCCGCAAAAAAAAATAAAAAAAAATAAGAAACTCAGATAATGATAATCAAAGAAATCAAAATGTAATTTATGTATGAAAAAAATTAAAATATACCTTGAACTTTGCTAGAAGGATCATATATATCCCTACATGAATTATTTTAAAATATAAAGTCAAAAAATTAAATTTAAAACTAATTTTTTCACTATGAATGGTATATGTGAGCTCCTTTTGTAACGATAGGGGTATATGTGTGCCATTTGTATAACAAAAAGGGTATATATGAGTCACATTTATAACGAAGGGTATATCAGCTCTAAATGACAAGGTTGAGGGGTATATCAGATCCTTTTTCCTAGTTTCAATTTCAACCACTTGGTCAACCTAACATTTTTGCACCTAATTTTGTAATTTGGTTGTACCGAAAAAACCTAAATATATTTGTCTCTGACATGTAGAAAGACAAATTGATCAGTTCTTGCAGAAAATCCATTCATTTCCTCATAGCTTTTCTGGGTTTTTCCCTTTTTTGTTTGAAGATCAATAATTTTGGTTTGGTGATTTTTTTTCAAGACCAAAGTGACATCTATGGTTCTTGCAGAAGCATAGATAAGTTTTGGCCATTTTACATGAACCAACATTCGAAACCAGTAACAGAATGCTGGCATTTTGTAGGCACACTGCAGTATTTTGTACCTGATATACACAGTGATGTTCGATAAATCAGAGCAAAGCTAAATACACAGTAATAACAAGTAAAAGAGTTTACTTCCCGGCATCACATTGTAAATTTCTCATTACACAGTGAACGTTTCATCACAATGTACTCTATTAGTAACACATGTGGTTATCATAGAGAAGGAAATATTCAACTTCACAAAATGCAGTGTCCCTTAACATCTCAATATTTAACATGATCCGTTCAAAAGACCGCTAAGATTACCCCCCACAAAACCAGACTTGATTGGTCTGATCAAGGAACTTCCTCCTCGAGTACTCTATTGTTCAAGAACAGCCGCTCAGAACGATGAAAATGTTCTGAATTGTCATGTTTGAACCATTGATCATACCCAGTATCAGTAATTTAGTTCTCAGTTCAAGGTCCAGAAGGAGTGATTTGCTTCATTTCTTCAGCATGATGGTAACTTGTTGTAATAGAAGTGACAGCAACATCACAAATCAGTGTTCCGTGAAAATGATGGTAGTGGCATGGCCTCCTGTGGACGAAGGATGACAAGCACACCAAACATTCCCAGCATAGGGAGTACGAGAATCCATTTCAATAGCTTATAATAATGCATATGGAATGTTAGAGAGAAATCATCTGAGAAATATAGTTCGTTCTTGTCAACCATCTCCAGCAAAACAGTCCCAGCAGTCCTTACACTAACAGTTGGGAGCATAATCCGATATTTACCAGGACGGTCGAATATCTTATTTTGCTTAATAGTTCGTTCCCCTTGGTAATTACCAGGAACTAACAAGCTCACCTGTGTCACAATGGAGAAGAAATAACTGATTAGATTTTAAAAAGTATGCAGGATGGACCAAGTATGTGAAAGCTATTCACCGTGACATTATAAGGAGCTTGAGACCCAGATGGGTATCTGTATTTATCAACAATCTCTATTTCAACCCAGAAGCTCTTGCCCTCTTCATCACGGAAAGCTCTTGAAGATGGAGTTGCATAGATCCCCTGACGATCATTACGGTAAGCAGCATTGTTTCTCCCTTGATTAGGAGATCTCCAAGTCTGAGTGCAGGTATCAATATCAAAGAACACGAACAATTAACCAAAAGCAAATACACCAAATTTTCACTTACCTTGAGGGGATGATGTGGGGCAGGCGTGGAGAAACACAAGACATTACCATTCATGGTTGTTACAATAAGATCAAGATCATCACCACCATCAACATTATCAGCCAAGACCATGCTGTATCTGTGACAAACAGAAAATATATAGCTGATCAAAGATAAGTCTACAAAATAAAAAAGAAAAATGGAGAGAGAGAATGAATGGTTGTCTTACGAAGTTTCACCAATATCTACAACATCAGCACATGATGTTGGTCCGTCTATGAGATACAAATAACCATCAAATGACATTGTGACAATTGTAAGCCCTTTTTTCTTCTCCCCACGTTTGCTCAAGTCGACAAGAAGTGCTCGATTCATCACCCTACCATGAGTCCTATAAGGATATGGACGTACAAATGAGCCGTCCTTGCCATTCAGAACATATATATTCCCAGAAAGTGTTGGGACAACGACATCTGTATGGCCATCTCCATCCACATCGCCAATGACCGGTCCCTGAGGAACAAGGCTCTTGAGATGCGTTTCCCAAATTTCTGTGCCTTGTGCAGTCCAAGCAGCAACATTTCCATGTGAATCTGTTGTAACTAGTTCAATCTTTCCATCATCATTGATATCAGCTGCAACTACTGCTCCTTGGATTTCAGCCATTTCGAGAGGGAACTTTTCCCTCACTTTGCCTGATGTTAGGTCATTAGTCTTCAAAAGGTATCATAATAAGAACAATCATATGAAGCAGAGCAGACAAGAATTAGGAGGATGACACATTTACTAAAAACGAAATGAATGGACAACACTTCAAACCTAATTGCCACTTAGGGACGTGTACGACTGTCCAGCAGAGAGTAAGTCAAAAGTATTGGTAAAGCCCCGCATATTCTAAAATTTAATTTGGGCTAATTACGAGCTTAATGGATGATAATTAACTCCAAAGTGTGTGCAGACACACACGGGGGTGGTAAAGTATTTGGAACATGTTAACGGGTGTCTCACATGGTTTGGGATTTGGTGGAGAGGTAGGAAGGACAAAAGGACCAAAATGGAGAAGTTTGAAAAGGTCTGATGGTGCCATTTTTTTTTAATGAAGATGAGGTGGGTTGTGTCATTAAATACATTTATTCAGGGATGTTTAATTTGCACATGTTGTAATAATGCATGGATTATGTTGAGTATGCCATGTTAGGTTGGTTCCCTCGATGGAAGTTTAAGGCATCAGATGCCGGTCACATTCTCCAGATTTGAGGCGTGACAGTATCATGCTTGCATGTTTAACTACAAGTGATGCCAGACCTCATAGGCTTAATCAAAGAGGAATCTAGCAGGAAACAGCATTCTTTAGATGATACAGAGCATTATAATTACCATGAAAGGACATAGTGTTAAATCAATCTCATGATGGGAAAATAATTCAGATCACATGGAAAGAACAGCTATGGTGCTAAGGTGAATAATAGAAGCTGAAAAATACTACTGAATTTTTTGAATCGAATGAACTGAATAATGGATACATAGGATTCATATTGATGAATCCAATAATAGGAATGAGGTTGTAGTGGTCGATTGGTTGATTTGCTTAAACCAAACATCAGCAACACAATAAACTAAAAAACAAGACTGGAAAGACCTTAACAGAGGATTACCGTTGTGATCCAACACATAAAACAAGCCATAGGAGGTCCCAACTAGAATGTCCATGTTTCCATCACCATCCAAATCAACTACCGTAGGAGAAGAGTATATATAGGCACGAAATTTCCCGTCGTCAGTACTTAAGTCCAACTGTGCAGTCCATTTAACTTGCTTGGTATCTAGATTGAAAACAACAATACCACCAGCAACATATTTTCCTATTTCAATGTCTCCAAGTTCCTTTATATGCTCCTGATTGTTGTAGTACCTGTGGATTCATGATTCATCAGTTTTTTTATTTTTTTGGCTGCAGATTGACTTCCAAAAGTTTTAATCAGCTGTCTATTACTAGAAAAGACCTTTTTAGGGCTTTTTTTGAGAAGGTAAAAGAGATTAATAAATGGAGCAAAATAAAGGGGCTCTATTTGACAAAGAAAAAAGGAGGAGATTTCAATCATTTTAAAAGTAGTATATATGTTTCATACAGTAATGCGCATCAACAAGATCAAAGCTATGTCAAAAAGATATGGCTGAGATACATAGCATTTAACTAAAAGATCTTGACATGAACAATTGCAACTCCCATATTTATTTGGAAGGATTATTATGAGGACTGAAATGTATCACACAGCCTATTAACATAACCAAGCTGAAGTTTTAATAAAACAATCCTACATACCCACGTAAACATCCTTTTTCTGGAAGGAGTAATCATTATCCAATCAACAAGACACTCACTTCAAGATTACATAATTCAGTCAACTGTCCATTTAATAGCAGCAACAAATGTCTTAAATAGCATATACTCCCTCTCTCCACTTTTAATTGCCATGATTTTCTTTTTTTAGAGTCAAACGATAAGAACTACTATAACGATGTATTTTTTCATAATATTGATATGTAAAAAATGGCAATTTATAGTACTTTTCGTACAGTTTTTTAATATCTACATCTTTTGTTTAAAATATCAAATTAATATAATTTAATTTAACTTTGAAAATTAGTCAAATTGACTTTTGAAAAATGCAACATGACAATTAAAAGTGGACGGAGGGAGTACCATACAAGAGAAGGCTTGGTGTTTCACCCTTAATAAATGCTCCGCAAGACTTAAATAGCATATACCATACAGTGAAAACTAATGACTTCAACATTTAAGGAGCAAATATATAAATCAGCAGAGACTTCAGTCAGAAACCGAGAAACAATGTGAAACCAAAATAGCACCATGGTGAGAAAGCTTACTCATGGTCAAAGAAGTAGGATACTGCAACAATCATCTCCGACACCCCATCGCTGTCAATGTCAGCAATGACCTGATAGAAACACGGACATCCAAAATTTATTACCTGACATTTAACGACTATGAAGTATCAATCACATAAGCTGTTCTTTCCAAGAGACTTACAGGAGTACATAAAACATGAGCATCAATATGAACATAATTCTCCAATTTCTCATGTTCTGATTCCTCAAATTCTTCATTTTTCCATAATTCATCATCATCAAGGTAATCATCATCGTCATAATCATAATCATCAGGGATATCCTCATTATCCCGGAATAACTCAAAAGATGAATCAGCTTCCGCTTCCAGACCCCCTTCATTTTCCACAGTTGCAGCTCTAACATCTTTGGATCCAGAATCACTTTCCTCCGAACTTCTCAAGACATTGTCTTCAAGAAGCCTTCTCCCTTTACTTGTTCCATTCTCCGAGACACTGATTTTCTCATTATCAGAATTCAGAGTAATATTGTTTAAGTTAGTCATTTTAACTTCTCCACCAACTAGACTATCATTTTCCCCCTTTAGGTCCTCTAAATTAGATGAATTTGATGTGTTAGGTGAAACTCCTGACGGCAAAGATATTGAAGCATTAGATGCGTCATGGTTGACTTCTTTTTGAATAGAATGGGTTTCAGTGTCAACTTCAGATGCAGTAGATTTTGAATGGTTGCCTCCATGAGTGGATGCATTGTGACCTAGGAGAAAACTTTTGAATTAAAGATATGATTTAAGATATAATTCAATTGATGAAGGTCAACGTCTAGCATTCCACGTCTAAAGGTTATCTTCAGAATTTATCGCCAAATAAACAAAAAATAAATCAAGGAAAAATTAGTCTTTCCGCAGTGGCAAGTCAAAACAAGCACAAGGGTCGGAGTCCAATTGAAAATCAATTGATTACTAGAAAGCACAAACAAAGAGGTAGAATTGGCAAATAGGTGAAAAAAGTCGAGTGGCAACATAAGATGTGCACCAATGCTGAGAAAAATATAGACCAAGGTACCAAATTACAACAGAAATATTCGAGTAATAGGCCCTACAGGAGTAGGTAAACTAATTCAGTACTGCAAAATCAAGAATATTTAGCAGTAATTTATTCCGGATCTTAGTTACAAAAGATTAACTTATAGAACATAATGAAATCATGGTTCTATAGATCTATGACAAGTGTCACAACACATTTTAAAAAATTACCTATGCTGGGGCAGCTAGGTAGCATATACCATAAACAAGCAGGAATATTAAGAGGAAACAAAGTGACTATGAAAAGCAATGTAAGAGGATAATACTCACTGGCTATGGAGTCCATGACAGCCTCCTGTACGAGTTGGTCATCATGTACATCTGGATGGGAACGGTCCACCGGGTCCTGTTTCAAACCCACATGCCAATCTTTTTTAACTCTCAGCCGAGGAATCTCCAATTTATCAGACATCAGGTATCCTGAGACCCTATGCAAATCTAACAAGGTCATACTAAATAAAAAAAATCTCAACAAGACAACAGTTACAAAATATGTTGTACTCATACCTGAAAAAGAGCACCTCACCATCATAGGTGGCCAAACCTATCTCCCTCACCCCATCCTTGTCAATGTCATATAGGAAAGGAGTGGAATGAACAGTTGATTGATGGAATGCTGGCCATCCTGATGATTTGAAGTTATAAAATTTGTATAGATGTCATCAGGTTTATATACGCAGCTCAAACCTCATTATTATTCATATAGATAATTTCTTCATATTGAGGTGAATTTTGTTGTTTCATAGTTCATAAATTTACATCTTGGTGTTCAACTTATATACAAGCGGGATGTGAGGTATTATGTAGCTCACCTAATAAGTTTGCATTTACTCTTATAACCTATGTTGCTCGAACTCTTCAAAAATATCGATAGTTGCGTGTCGGATACTCCAAAAATAGTGTATTTATGGAGGATCTGACCCAGGTGCGGCAACATTTTTGGAGTGTCCAGAGCAACATAGCTTATAACTAGCTTTCCACAAATCATACCTGGAACTTTATCTCCATCAGAACCTTCCAGAACTTCCAAGTAATGAACAAAAGAGGGAACTACCACCTCAAGCTTTCCATCACTGTAGTAATGATCCAGAAACATAGCCGAAATGAATAAATTTAAGAAGCAGAAAACAATAAAAGATACTCAAGTTCGTAAATAAGCAACTGCATGTGATCTCGTTGAATCTCACACACAACTAGGATAGTTGTAGCTTTTCTCTGCAATAAATAGGAAAGTCTTGAAAACATAGTTATTTGCCTTTTCAAAAGACCACCCATTTTCATCAACAAATTTGTAGCAGGATACATGTTATCTCCTCAATTACTTTTTTTCTAAAATAAGGTAAAAGTTCATTAATAAGGTAGTAAAGGTACCAAGATAGTAGAGAAAAGTACAGAGAACAAACAGCCTCCTACCCTTTCCTTCTTAAAAAAATAAAAAATCCACGAACCGATCCAAACTAGCTAAACTGCTAAGGTACTACTTTTACACCAAAAATACAGATTATGCAGACATTCATTCTTAATTCTAGAAAAATGATTTCTCTGTCCTTCAAAGCAAGCTTTGTTCCTCTCCAGAAGATGCATACTAGGACAGTTCTCCGAATCTGCTTCAACACTCTTTAAGTACTCTTTGAAGTTGTTAGCTTTCCAATAAGCTCCTAACCCTGAGGTATCACCCATAAAATGCCACAGATATTAAAGAATAATTCCCAAAATTGTCTTGAGACTCTACACCGAAGGATTAGATGAATAACTGTCTCCTGGTCCTCTTTACACAGATTACATCTATTACACCACCAAAACATAGGTTTTCTGCAGGTAGTTTTGAGTTAGACAATCCTCCCGAGATGCAATTCATCCCAGGCATGCTACCTTAACAGGAGTGTTTTCCTTCCAAATCATCTTCCAAGGTCAAGTCTCTTCCCGATGCCTGTCTGCTTTAACAAAATAATATAGCGACTTTAGCCGAGAATATTTTATCTTCAGTAGTTGACCAAATCAGAGAATCCATCTTACTTTAATCCATAGAGACTGATTCCAGCTGCTGAAGCATTTGGAAAAAATCCTCTACCTACCAATCATTTAGATTCCTCTGAAATTTATTTGCCAACCTGAGTTTGAGTGAAATTCAGCAACAAAGACTCATTTATTAACAGAACAATTAAACAATATAGGGAATTTAGCCTTCAGACATTCTTATCTAACCCATAAATCTGTCCAGAATTTTGATCCTATGTCCATCTCCCACCTCCAGCTGAGTGTATTTGATGAATTCTTTCCATGCATGCTTATACCCTTCCAGATAGTCCATTTAACGTTCACTTGCATAGAAGATCTCTAGTCATCCTTTTTGCCATGTATATCATTAATTATCTTCTTTCAGGCTTCACTGCCATCTAAGTTATATCTCCAAGGTCATTTGAAGAGCAAGGTCATATTGTGCAGTTTCAGATTTCTTACACCTAGTCCTCCACCCTTCGTATCCTTGAGAACCACCTGCCTCTTCGTTTACTTATAATAAAATAACTGCATCCATATCATTGTTAGTTGTTATTATTACTATTATTCTCTTGATAATAATTGACCGCTGTACCACTATGGAAACAAGTAGTTTCAGAAAGTAAACAACAACACTCATCTTAAGGCAGTCATCACACACTCAGAGAGTGTAAAAGCAAATGAATTACAACCCAAAAGAAAAAAGCTTCTATCAAATTACCTGTTAATATCAGCAATCAAGGGGGATGCATATACGCTAGAACTAACTTCTGTCTGCCATCTCAGCTCCAAATGCTGAGGGCACTGTGTATTCAACAATACATCTTCATCTCTGCCAGCATAAACACCAACAGCAATATTAAAATCTTTTCAGTTTTTGTCTTTTGTATATCAGGCGCTGAAACCAAAAGTATACGTCATTGGTACTTCCTCTGTCCCATTTTGTTAGGATGTTTGACAAGACAAGGAGTTTAAGATGTTAATTTGACTTATATACTCCCTCCATCTAAAGTATACATCGGTGTTTGTTTGGGCACAAAGTTTAAGGTATTTGTTTTGACTTAAGTATAATAAATTAGTAATAATGGGAGAAAATAATATACTTACAGTGAAAGTTAGTTTGAGAGAGAACAAAGAAAACATCACATCAAATTTTAAACATTATATAATTTAATGTATTTAAGGGCGGGTCACAGACGGATTTCTCGGTTATCAAAAAAAATAAAAAAAAAAAATTTAATGTATTTGAATACGTAGAAGTTCTGCAGCTTGAATAGAAATGGCGTGAAACATTTTGAACCTTCCAAAACGGAAAGACTGTCATATAAATTGAAACAGATAAAGTATAATTTAGTAAAGTAGTAGAAGAAAATGGTAAAATAATGGTTAAAAAGTCTGTTATTATCACAATTTTAGCAGTTTCATGAATGTGAATTCTTGAAAGTTCTATAGAAATGTTAGGCGTCAATATGTTTGTACACAAATACAAATAAATTAAAAATTAGAAAGAGTGTCAGCCATATTGGGAGTAAGCACTTATTTTAGGAAGATATTAGCATCTCCAGTTTGATATTGATAATAGAGATAAACGGTTAAAAACAACACAGTCAAGTATATCTTTCCGCAAATTTCACACTCCAACTATCATTTGTTCCTTTTTCCTACCTGAACTATCACCATGTATTAAAACACACTTCAACTATCAACTGTTCCGTTTTCCTACCTCAACTATGGTGATAGTTCAGTTAGGAAAGGGAAAAACTAATAGTTGAGGCGTAATAATAGAGATAATGGTTAAAAACATACATAACTATCGTCTTTTCGCAAATTTCACACCCCAACTATCACTTGGTCCATTTTCCTACCTCAATACCACTGTTTATTAAAACACACCTCAGCTATCAATTGTTCCATTTTCTTACCTCATCTATACTGATAGCTCAAGCAGTAAATGTAAAACTCAGGAAATGCCATAGTTCAAATGTGTTTTCATCATTAAATCTCGATAATAAGACATTAAATTGGTAATATCACCAAAAAATTAGGAGAAAATTCTCAATGAAAGCCAGTACAGTTCTATGTAACATATTGGATTAAGTGGTTATGCAAAATCAAAACGATTAAACGGCTCAAAAAGCAGAGAGATGGAACGAACAGAAAAACTTACAAATTGGGGTAAGCGAGGGAATCATCAGTAGCTTCCCGTTCTCGAAATTTGTTCTTTGTCGTGTCTTCAGATTGCAGAAAACGGAAATTTGAAGATAATAAGAGAAAACAGAGTAGGAAAACCCTAGCTTTCATTGAGATCACCGGAGGGAGTATCGCAATTTCAGACTGCTAAATATCTAAAAAGGAAAAAAAATGAACTTTCCAAAGTGAGTGTATTTTTGATAGTCTTTGCTATTCAGTTCAGCTCCGGGTAAAAGATTACCCCTTAACATTTTGGCATATTTATTACTCTTTTGAGACGCAATACGGTTTCATAGTATTCACTCAAAGCTCGTATTAATTGTCTACGTTATTAAAAATAGTTATGGATATTATAAAAAAGTTAAGTAAACAGCTAATATAAAATAAAAGAAATATTTTTTGGAAAGTTAAATGACCCACCCCTAAATGTACCAAAATGTTTAGTAACCTATGATCTTAAATGTGTCATTTGAAAAGTTGGAAGTAAAATAATCACTAAAAAAAGTAAAATGACAGTCTTTTTTAAATAGACTAATAAGAAACATAGCATAAATAAATTGAAACGGTAAAAAGTAAGACACGTGTTATATTATGAATTCTTTGCTTTCTCGTATTGCTAATGAAGAATCAATGGTATGTTATTTGCCCCTTTGGCTTGATTTATTCTGCTACATGAAAAATTGACTATACAATCTAATAAATCTTCTTATATGTTTTCTTTAACTTTAACTAACTAAATTGTCCAAAAATTCTGCTTGGGAATAATACCTGTACACTATTACATAAAATTCTATCAAATATTTGCTTCTATGATTTGAAAACTTTAAGAAATTTCTAACTCTTCAAGAACTTCCTCAAGGAATTTTTCAGCGTCCGTAATTGGAAAATAGTCACTACACTAAACTTTGTGCTCATATAAACGCTCGAAAATGGCTAGCCCGCGCTATTATTACCTTTCCCACTGTGTCAATTCCTTCATAGCCATTTTAACATCTTTGATCTCTTTCAACATGTTGTTTATACAATATCCCAAAGCATACAATGAAATAATTGACTTTTCCTTTAGTTCCTCTTTTCCTTGGCAACTCAATATTCTATCAATCACTTCTTTTGATCTCTCAAAGCAAAAACTTAATCCTCTTTCTGTTATTTGATCATTTATTTTACTAAATTTCCCTTCCTCAAGATCATCATCTGGGAACAACTTGATCAAACTAGGCTTATCAAGAAATGTACTTATCGACGAAATCACACTTTCCTTCAATTTCTTCAATTCATCATTCATACATTTTTGTATCTCTTTGTAATCAACACCGCTGTTTTGAAAATCATGTGATATGTTGTTGATATTGTAGACGATGAAGTAAGGTAAATCATCAATTTTCGACAATGAATCTTGGAGCTTGTTGTAGCATGTTGCATTAAAAGGAAGAAACCAAAAACCAGGCTCTAACTCTGCATTATAACAGATTTTTTTCAAGTCTAGGATTTTTGGATTTTAATTTCCTCTGTTTTTTCATTAACTCTTGCAATTCTTGATGATCTTTTTGTATTATTTGGTTCATGCACTCTTTGAGAATATATAAAGTGCAATGCAGTTGATTCCTAGCAAGATTGGCTGCTCGTTTCGAGTACAGTATAAACTCTACCAGGATGAAACAAGACAGTCCAATGAAAGTTTCTGTTAGTCTTATGATGAGAAGAGGTAAGAATCTTAAGTTATCGATTTTTTGGAGAACAGAACAAACTAAGACTCCATAGACTGATCCAAATGTAATTCCTTGCGCCTGAGCATTAGCAAGAGTAAATGTTGCCAAGTTGCCTTGTGCTAAAGTACTGGCTACTGTTAGGCCCTGCCCAAAAACCGTTTTGTTTGTTGAATAACAGGCCTAGCCACATAGCTAGGCCTAATGAAATAGAGTACTTCAACGAAAACATAATCGTTTCTTTTCTTGGTCTAATTTTCATCCAGCTGTTATGGCAAGGTGTTCGTGAATCATCGTTATGTAATGTGGATGAATTGGTGAGCAGCATTTTGGCACAAAATAAGAAGAAAAATGCAGGTAGGCTTGTTTGTGATGGAGATATGGTGTGATTATGGAGCAAGATGGATTTATTGGCAAAGTCTGATCCTTCTGTTTCTTGATGAGTGACTTGATCTGATTTTCGATGGATTTGCTCAGATACATGTAGTAACGCGGCCTTTAACTCTTCATTCACTAGGCCAGTGGAAAAGGAAGGACATGATGTTAACGCGATTTCCATTCCTCTATCTTATGGTTAATTCCATGTTTTGGATCTCATTGTCTCCTGGAATTTCTGAACATGATTTGAAAAATCGAATCCAAGGTGTTTCCCACATTAAGCCTCCCTGCACAAAGAAGTATACATATGAGCTTGGAGCGGTTTTCCCATAAACTTGAATCAGTCGAGCCAGTGAGTTTCAGATACCAAATGATTATTAAAGTACAGCATATTATCCAAATAGAGAAAAAGTGCGAAAAGATAAGTAAGTCCAATTAACAAATTTTCTTACCTTCAAAAGTTTGATGCTTTGGAGAAGCTTGGCTCCAGTTTGAGAAAGGATCTTGGCTTTGGACAAAAGTTCAACTGCAATGAGATTGTCTTGGGAAGTGATTTCCCTTGAATATATTTCCACTCTCTCTTTTGAGATTTCACCATATAATTGATGCAGTTTCCTTACCTGATATATTTACAAAGAAAGAAAAATAATATCATGACGTCATGTTAAGAGTATTTTTAGGTTATGTTAGCCCAATGCTGACCTCAAAGTAAGCTAGCTTCGGATAAGGAAGCGAAAAAGCAAGAAGTGAAGCAACGATCCCAAGTACCGTACTACAACACATGCAACACGAAGAGGGTGAACAACAACACTCGTATGCACTCCACGAATAACACCATCAGCAAACACAAGCACCAATTGCCCAAAAGCAATTTTTTTGCACCTAATATGTGTACACTCTACGATTATAGTATATGCTAACACGGTCCGAATCGCAAAGTGCAACCGCATCCACCACATAATGCGGTTGTGCTCCACCCCGGACACGGTGGTACTTGCGGCGGCGCTCATGTTGTTGTTACTTAGAGTAAATTAATTAATGAAAAGTTATGTGGTCAAGCAAGAAATGAATGGAAGAGGGTATTTGTAGGGACTAGAAAATTAGGATGAATATATTATGAAGTACAGAAAACATGTTGAAAATGCAAATACTAATTAATTAGTCGTGTTATCTTACCTATTATTAAAGAATATATATTTATATATAATTTTATTATAAGGGGTCCATGCATTATTGTCTACGTAATTAATTACTAGCATTTGTTCTAGATCTCATACGATCTACACTTTTACCAGCATACTTAATAGATTTTCCTTATTATGTTTCTTTTAAGCTTAACTAATTATATTAATATAGGGTACTGTAACTTGATAACTTTTAGGGTGTGTTTGGTATGAAGGAAAATATTTTCAATTTTCTTATGTTTGGTTGGTAAAATGTTTTCCAAATCAACTCATTTTTCTCAAATTTAAGGAAAATGACTTCCCTTCAAAACTTAAGGAAAACATTTTCCAAAACTTTCCTCCAACTTCAAATTACAATTATTTTTTTTGTTGAAAAAATCAATTTATTTTGTCCCTACCCTCAAACCAGACCCCCAACCCCCCCCCAAAAAAATAATAATTTTAAAACTTGTTTTTAAATTCATTTTTTTACCCCACCCTCACCCCTACCACCACCCTCTCCCAAAAAAAATATTAAACGTTGTTTTTAAATGATTTTTTTAATTTCAATTTTTTATTTTTTTACCCCCACCCCCTACCCTCGCCCCCGCCCCCTTCAAAAAGAAAAAAATTTAAGTTTGTTTTTAAACAAAAGTTTTTAACTTCAAATTTTTATTTTTTCATCCCGATCCTCGACCACCCCCGCCCCCTTCAAAAAGAAAAAAAATTAAGTTTGTTTTTAAACAAATATTTTCAACTTCAAATTTTTATTTTTTCATCCCGATCCTCGACCACCCCCGCCTCCTTCAAAAAGAAAAAAAAATTAAGTTTGTTTTTAAACAAATATTTTCAACTTCAAATTTTTATTT
>JAJOOS010004843.1:0-16258 GCA_029582725.1 Solanum chiquidenum
ATCTAGTGATTTGTATATTCTATAATTTGTAAGTTACAGATTTTAAATTCTGGAGCCATAATGTATTTTGCCTTTTCGAATTTACGAAGCGATGATAACGATTTTGGAAGTTTTGGTTATGACTTATGAGTAGTATACCAAAGATAGCTAGCGTCTCTATATCATATAGTTTATTTTTAACACATTAATTTCTTTTTAAAAAAATAAATAAATTATATCCCCTCCATCCAACTTAAAAGTCTTATGTTTTCTTTGTTTTGGTACGATGTGGAGTTAACTAAAAAATTATTGGTTAGTGTCTGTATTTTAGGCCTATGAAAGTTATTGCTCCAATTTAATTAAGTTCTTGTGTCTAATTTTACTGGACATTTTGTGCGTGAGCAATTTATAGGAAGTTGATTATCGATACACAATAATTGGGAGGGGGTCCTCTAATATCATGTAAAGAAGGGTTTAAATCAAACTCAAATGTTAACTCATGAGAGGTGGATAGTCTAAGACCATATAAGCAGACCATCTATTTCATTATATTAACCACCGATGTGAGATGAGTCTTCACATATAAAGAAATAGATCTAGCACGTAATTCAACTCTTAAAGTTAGCTAGCTCATAAAGAATGTCGAACACCACCAATCTAATTAATTACTGCTATGAGACTCTTCAATATTTCACCTCGCGTCTTGGATTGGACATCTATAACATGAATAATTTAAGAAAAAACTACATAAATGAGCCATAAAATCCAAAATAATTACATGTTCATAGCTCAATCCAAAGTAATTCAAAAAATACTCATTCTCTCAAAAAAATTTATAGCTGATACCCCCCCCCCCCTCCCCATTCATTAAAACTGATAATTTTTGCATAACTGATACTAAATCAGTATATATCATCCTTAATGATATCATTAAAGCTGATAATTTCGCTTAATTGATATCAGATCAGTATATATATTGTATTAGTATCATTAAGGTTTCTTGTTTAGAAATTACGCATTAGTCAATGATACTATAAGGGGTCGTTTGGTGTGAAGGATAATACCAAATAGTCCTGGGATTAAATTATAGTGCCACTTAATTTGTTGTTTGGTTGGCAAATCCGGGATAACTTATCCCGGGATTAATAATTAGTACCGGGATAAGTTATCCCTCCCCTTGGGTGGTATAGTAATCCCGGGATAAAATAAGTAAATGACAAAAATGTCTCTTTCAACCCTTTTGTTACGTCACTTTTTACATTCATGAAGAGAATTTTTGTAAACAAATAAACTGTTCTTAAAATTTATTATTTTGAATACAACAAACCAAAACACTCAATAAAAAATAATCTCATCATAACTTATTCCATCATAACTAATCCCATCATAATTAATCTCATCATAACTTGAATTCAAACCAAACGACCCCTAAGAGTATATGTATATTGTTGTGACATCATTAAGATTTCTTATTTAGAAATTAATCATTATTCAATGATACTATAAGAGTGTGTGTGTATATATATATATATATTGATTTAGTATCAGTTAAGCGAAATTAATTAAAGATATATAGTATAATTATTTAGTGGGGTATGAATATAAGGAGTGTATGTTAGTAATTATTTAATTTTTTTGGGTATTTGCTTAATTTCCCCATAATTTAATGGGGGGGCCCATTATTAACAAAATGAACATCAAGTTTCATAGAAATGAATATGTAGAAACTTTATAGATGGTGTACATCGATCAAAGAGCAATATGTACATCAAAACACTATTAATCATGAAACTGAGCCATATTATATTCTAATAAATTTCTCTAAATAGTGCAAGTATTAACTATTAAGAAAAAGATAGATGTTAAATCAATATATATATATATATATATATAGTATTATTGAATAATGAGTAATTTCTAATATTTTTAGATATATTATTATTATTATATATCATAAAATGTTAAGTGGATGTGGTGCTATCATTTCAATATACATTTCCAAAAGTTAATTAACAAGTGATGAATGCGATCCTAACTGTCATAACCATGTTTAGCACTAATCAATAATGGCTTAATTAATAAAACCATTAGTTAATGATCAAAAAGCATTTCTTTTATAAAAGGAAATTAAGGAAATAAATAAAGCTAGTTTTGGAATGATTCAAATAAATTATCCACGTGTCAAGCTGTAGATGACGTGGATCTATGCTGAGTCAGCAAGTATCACATGGGTGAGAGGTAGAAAAACTATGCTTCTCAAAGTTGAAACTACAAGACAGAGGAGAGTTGGATGTGTCTTAGTTGTACATTTGCATTAAATTAAACAAAATATATTTAAATAAAAATTAGTACTATATTTATCACACACTATGTCCATCCAACTAATTCTATTAATTGTTATTGTTTTTCTTTTATTGCCACAGGGGCAGAGCCAGATAAGTCTGAGGGGTTCATCCGGATCGCATTATTTATATATGAATGAAATTAGTTTTTATGTATATGTAAGAGATGTTGAATTTTCTTCTCTTCAATTTCTTTGTATGTTTACTTTCTTGTATTTTGAATCTTCTTAATGAAAATTTTGACTTCGTTACTAGGTGGGAGAGGGGATGGGGTACATCTAAATAAATGATTGGACTTAGCTCTTTTTTTCCTTTTTTTATTACTTGCCACCATATTTTTATATATTTTAATTAAATTTCTCAAAAATAATGTCTAAGGTAGATTCCTTTAACCCAACCAACCCATTATCAAATTTGACATACTAATGAGCACTAGAGCCAAGACAAAATCTAACAGTTCTCACCAATTATCATTTCCCTTTAATCTGATTCACTAAATATAAAATGTTGAAAAGCATATATATTACTCTATAAATTACACAATGAAAAGAGAAAAAAAATTTGTAGTGGAATATGGGTCACTTGTTAAAATCAGAAAATTTTGGATTCATTTTTTAGTACTCCCTCTGTCAAAGGTTGATTAAGATTTTAGCATGTTCATTAGGAAAATATTATATATAAAATATAGTTTGTTAAATTATTTTTATTTATTTATTGAAAACTAAATATTTTTCTTCATTTCATTTACTTGTTCAATATACTATTTTTTTAATTTTCTGTTTTAACAATTTAAGAGAAATTTTTTTATTTTCAACTTTAATCTGATCATTATGTAACTATTTCTTAAATTAAATAGAGTTTATTAGTTTAATTTAAAATTTTAAAATATCAATAATAAAAATGACTAAATAAAACAAATACTAAGTTAATTTTTTTTAATGGACGAGCAAAATATAAATTGAACAAACAAAAGAGCACAATGAGAGTATTACTAGAAAATGGATATCGCTAATCACTTTTGATTTCTTTAACAGTAAGAAAAATATTAAAAGAATATAATCAACTGTGTCTTAATTATTGTAAATGTCCGCTCAATATTTCTATGACTTTTTTTAAGAACCACGCGGTAAAGAAAATAGCTCGTAAGTCGTAAGTAGTTTATGCTTATAACTTACTAGCAATTCTTTGCACAATTTCATAAATAATTATAAATTAAAGAGAAAAAACATAAAATCACCACGAAAATTATTCCGTATTTTTATAAAGACACATTAACTTTGGAAGTGTCCTATTATCCCATAATTTTTTTTAATATCTTTGTAAATTGTAAATGGGTCATTTTGACCCATTCCCTCGTCTCGTTTGGGTTGTCGCACGTGTTGTTCACTCCTGTAATATTCGTTTAATCCGTCCCGACCTATTCTTTTCAAGAAAAGTCTTCTCTTTTCTTTTGTTATTTCTCAACTTTCCCTAAAATCACAAAATATAGAAAAGTCTTCTCGTTTTCTCTTGGTGTTTTGATAATCTCGTTGTTGATGTTTCTTGGTGAAGATTCTTGGAGGGACAAGTAATTGAAGGTCTAACAGGTTAGGGCTCTACATTATATGATAAAGATCTTTTTTTCGATTAAACCATAAAAAACATCAAATTAACTCTTTCTACTGGAAATTAAAAGATAAAACGAATTCCTACCTTATTGCACATGGGGAAGATGATGAACTCGTCAAAGAGAGAGTACCAACGTTGATCTTGCTTTAGAAAAAAAAGATGAAATCATAAATTTTGGGCTACCAACGGCTCTTTTGAGTTTAAATTTGGGAAGATGTAAATTAATTAAATAATTAATAATAAAGAAATAAAGCGACACGTGACACTTTTAAACTAGTTAATGACAGTGAAAACACTGCATCACGCGCCTCATGTGTGTGGCAACAACTCAGACGAGGAAATTGGTCAAAATGACCCATTTACAAAGATATTAAAAACTTTTGTGAGGTGATAAGACACTTCGAAATTTAATGTGTCTTTATGCATATACGTGACAACTTCAGTGGTGTCTTTACGTCTTTTCTCTAAATTAAACAAACAACATACAAGTAACTTACTCAGATAACTTGCAAATTACTTTTTTTAAAATTGTAATAGCTAAATTAGTGCATTTTATATATTAATCTCAAGTGAAATAAAATCTTTCGTTTTCTCTTTAGATTTCTCAGTTATATTTATTATTTCGTATACATTTAAAATTTTAAATAAAGAAAAGGCGTAATAATTAACAAATAACTGGCAGAGGGAAAAGTCAGAATGCCAGTTATAATGATAAAATGCAATGTTAAATTGGACATAATTCCAACAAATTTAAAAAATAAGTAAAATATAAGTAAATAATAAAGATATTTTTAAATTAATAAAAGAAGTAAATACAATTCTAATCCAATTTTCATTTGTTTAAAAAGAAACTAATTTAGAGTTGTTTGATTTTTATCAAGATCGACTAAAAAAAGGTAAATTAAAAGAATCAAATTCGATATCATTATAATGTTTTTTTTTTTCACCTTATAAAATGACAATTTGATTTACTTGATGAATTTATAGAAGATGGAATTGTGGTAACACCCAAAGTAGAAGGTGTTTAGTTGTAAATTGATACTAATCATTGGACAACGCATATATACTATAAACAAGTCAAATAACAGATAGAGAGAGAGAGAACTGACTCAAAAATATAGATATAGAGAGCGTGAAATACACTCGCGTTGAAAGTGCGTGACCTCGTAAAAGGCGGGGAGCAACTCGTCGTCTCCAATTTAAAAAAACAAAAAACAGAGTGATCCCTTTCTGTCTAATTGACACCACAAAAATTACTACTACAACTATATTATACTCTCTCACTACCAGCTAAATCATTTCTTCTTAAACAATTACAAAACAAGAGAGAGAAACAAATTTTTTTTTAGAGAGAGAAAACAGAGTTCTTTGAAGTTTTTTTTTTCCGGCTAAAAGAATACTATGAATGTAACCAGAAAAATTTAAAAAGGGGGCGGGGTTTTCATTGTATAAAAAATTGAAATAAAATTAAACATAATACGAAGACTTACAAAAGGCACATGGCTTCTTGAGTTTGGTCTCCACATATTTTTTGTTTTTCACAAATTAGTATTATTTTTTCTTTTGCTTTCACATGGTCTCCTTTTATATTCTTCATAATGGTCCAAAGGTTTTGGGTATTATTTTTATTTTTGACTGAGCACTTTCAAGAGATTCTTTCAGATCTACAGTGAAAAGGAGAACAAGGGTGGGTGTTCTCTAAATTTTCATAACCAACTTTCTTCTTCTCTTCTTCTTCTGGTTTTGATTTAATGGAAAGTTATTTCAAGAATTCTTGAAAATAAAGAAAGGTGGCTCTACTTTAATGCAATTTGGTTGACTTTGGTATATGTGTACGTGAAATTTGATCTTAATCTCAATTTGCCACATTTCCATTGGAATACGCAATTTGATTTTGCGTATTGTATGATGAATGAGTTGATAGATGATTCATGAATATTTTTCAAGTTTTTTTCTGCTGAATTATTAATCTTAAATATATGTCCCACCTCAATTATGTTGTTGAATTGTATTCTTTATATTCTTGTTGGAAGTTGCACTAAAGGGTGGATTTTTTTTTATTCTCTCTTTCCACCTCATTTCATTGCTCCAGTTGAATGCATAGCTTTAAGTTGTTGGTAGTTTTTCTGAACAGTTTAAATCATAAGCTTTTGATTGCAGAAGAATTTTTTACATCAAATGATTGTCATTTTTTTTTAGCTTCTGTTGTAGTAATAACAAAAGAATGGCAAAGTTGATGTTTTTCATTAATGATCTGTGATGAAGCAAAAGGGATGATGTCTAAAAAAAATTTCATATCCCATATTTGGATCTTAATAAGAAAATTGGCCTTGTAAATGTTTGTTGAAATCTCTCTGAGAGATTCAGCTTTGTGTATATTTATCCAATAGGGATCAATACACTCATCTTTCTTGATCATTTTGTTTGCAGATGTTGAGCTAAACTTATATAGCTCTTGGTGTTGAGGATCTTATTGAAAATTCGATTCAGTTAAGCTCAGATGCGAGAATTGTTGCTTGAGAGCTAAGTTAAGCAATAGTTTGACTTTCTAGTTGTATGTAACATAATAATTAGTCGAAGATGGTTTGCGAGATGGAAAGTGATCAAACAGAGTACATGGAGATGGAAGTGGAAGTACTTTCATCGATGTGGCCTGAAGATATGAATGAAAATGGAAAACAATTCAATATAGATTGGCCAGGAGAAGACCAAGATATGTTGGAGGAGGTTAATATCAATGAGGATTCCACCATAGTTGATTTCAAGCGCCTTGTGGAACTTACTAATTATAGCGAAAAAGGGTCATCTCAGTTGACTTACTTGGTGAAAAATTGGGAATATAAACAGGAAAATGCTGTAAGGCTACTTAGAGAAGAGCTTGACAATCTTAGCAAGCAACAACAAGAATCAGAGCTCAAGAAATTGGAGATATTGGAGAAGTATCAATTCGAGGAAGAACGATATGGAGGTGATAAGCGTCCAATATCTATATTGGATGAGGAATTGAAGAGATACATATTCCAAGAGGCTCCTAGGAAAAGGAATGATGTGAAAATTCAAGATAAACTAGAAATAGATGCTGAGTATGACAGTATAAAATACTGGAAGCAGAGAACTACACATTTGGAGAAGTTGTTGGAAACGAGTGCTCAACGGGAGCAAATACTAACTGAGAAATTGCAGGAAAGCATAGAAAATCTTGAAAGACAGTCCTCTCCTGTGGAAGAATTATCTCAGATTCTGAAAAGAGCAGATAATTTCTTACATTTTGTCCTCCAGAATGCACCGGTTGTCATCGGCCACCAGGTCAGTTGTCATTTGGAATAATTTGATGAGTATTCACTTACCTAAATTAGAAATGCTCCCAATTTCTTGTTCTAGTTCTGTAGATGTTAGATTTATTTTCTCTTCTCAACTTTTTATTTCTTCAGTCTAGTACAAACATTGGATAAATCAAGTACTTGGGCTATAGTCAACTACTTAATTTGGTTAAGTGGTATAAAACCATTGTACAAACATTTTCTCTATACTACTAACACTACCATCTGTTGCCTGGGACATATGAAGCTCGTGGATCTTGTTAATTAAAACCACGAATCTCCAACCAATCGAAATAGGAAGAAAGGTGGTAATAATTGATGCTTGTATGGTGGTCGTCTTTGCATGACCTTTTAGGTTCAACTTAAGCCAGATAAGGGAGTAATGAAAAATATTCTTGTCAAACGTCTTGTAGTGTTTGTTTGCATCAGTGGCAAGTGTGAGAAAGTCATGGCTTCCAGCATAGTCCAAGTAGAAAATTCAAGCTACACGGAGTTAGCATTGAAGAACAGTCTAACTCTCATTCCTCAGTTATTGTAAGAGACAAAAATTTGATCGGATATCTCCACATACCTCAATGATCTGATAAGTTTTTCTGCTCGAATATTAGAAGCGATTGGGATGATAACATTTTCATTCTACTTAGTCCCTCAACCCCTCTTCCTTGATACAATCGCTCTCATTTGTAAACAGATGTTGGATCATTTCCAAATCATTGTTTGCCTCGATATAAATTTTCCTTAACTATTTTAAAGGCATACTATTTATTGAAATAATATGTTTTGAAGAAACTAAGTGTTCTGATATTCTTTTGTGCAGGACAATGAGTTACGCTATCGTTTTATCTACAATCATTTCCCAAGTTTGCGTGAAGAGGTATATCAACCTTAATATGCTTTAGAGCTTCTCCTTCAAAATGTGAAGTTGCTCAATAATCTTTTGGAGCGGAATCAATATCTTTCTATAATCCATCAGTTCACTTTGATGAAATTTCTTCGACATTTAGAATCTGGTATGTTTTTTCCTCAATCATACTTATCTTTCAGGACATCATTGGCAAAACAGATGTAGAGATTTTTACTGGTGCTGGTGTAAAGGAATCTCAAGACTTCAAAAGAGAGGTTTTGGAACGGGGAATACCGGCAAAGAGGGAAATTACATTTGACACAGGATTATTTGGGTCAAAGACTTTTTTAATATATGTTGAACCTGTGTTCAGTAAGGCAGGGGAGACCCTTGGAGTAAATTATATGGGAATGGAGATAACTGATCAGGTGAGTTAGATTCTTTACCATTAACTCTAGATTCTTCACCGGTTACTCTTGTTGGTACTCAGCAGTAATTTTTCCAAGGAAGTTTGAGTGCTGATGTTCAAAACATCAGTTTAAAGAGCTGATACCATGTTATATACTCTCTCTTCATGGAAGCTTAGTAGCAATGTCATGGTTAAAATGCAGGTAAGGAAAAGAGAAAAAATGGCAAAGCTGCGCGAAGAGATAGCTGTACAGAAGGCCAAGGAGACTGAACTTAACAAAACTATTCACATAACAGGTTCCTTTTTAACATATTATAGGCTTTATGCACATATGTGAAGTCAGCTGCTAGAAGAATAAACATCACTAAGGTTATATACTTCATTTGTTGCAGAGGAAACAATGCGAGCGAAACAAATGCTTGCAACCATGTCTCATGAGATTAGATCTCCTTTGTCAGGAGTTGTCAGCATGACCGAGATTCTTTCTACCACAAAACTGGACAAGGAACAGCGTCAGCTTGTGAATGTAATGTTGTCTTCAGGAGATTTGGTTCTTCAACTAATAAATGACATCCTTGACCTTTCCAAAGTTGAATCAGGTTTAATTTCATTCTCTTCTCTTTTGCATTGCAGTATTTGTTAAGAATATTTGATGTGATCTCCTAGATGTTTGTATTTGGATGTTTCTACGAATCGTGTAGATCTAGTTTTAACCCTGTCTTTCTTAGGAATGAATTCCATGAGTTTTTCATTGGCACGCTAGGCTGGGATAGTTGAAGGACATAGCTCAATAGTAGAATAGCTTAAGAATATAGTTCAATCCCAAAGTGACCTTTCTATGTTATTAAGTATTTTCCTATCTATGTGTATATTTCCTTTTGGATTAGCCAAGTTCTTGCTCTGTGGAATTTTCTGTAAACAAGATTTAATGATTTTGTATCTTGTCTTAGCATCAATAACTACATATATGATTTTGTTTGTCTTAGCAGTAATTAACTACATTAATTTGATTGTCCTGAAAAAAGGTTATTGTCTAATTCTTGTTCAGGAGTAATGAAGTTAGAAGCCACAAAATTCCGACCAAGGGAGGTTGTTAAGCATGTCTTGCAAACTGCAGCAGCATCACTACAGAAAATATTAACATTGGAAGGCCACATTGCTGAAGATGTTCCCATTGAGGTAAGATTTCTCATGAATTATAAGAACATGACAACAAAAACCCGAGAGCATCGGTATTCTTTTTTCCCATACCAAGACCGACCTTACTGTCATTCACTAATGAGCAACCAATTGAAGAGGAAACTTTTTAATTACTCTCTATTATTCCTTCAAGTACGTGAGTGAGATGAGTGCTATGGAAGAGGTTGCAAAATTGGGAAAATTGTGTACTTGATTCTCGACCTTGACTCTTTGCAGTAATGATTCAGAAATTCGACACACTAAAACTATGTCTAACTGCTTCTCCCCCTCTCCTTACATCTCTGTAGTTTATCTTTTATGAGCTTCCTACTGAAGAGTTTTCCTTAAATCAGGTTGTCGGGGATGTATTAAGAATTCGCCAGATTCTCACGAACTTGATCAGGTATGAAAATCATTTGGTGGATGAAGGCCTCTGTGATGCTATCTTTAATACTAATAATGCTTGTTAGTCAAAACATCTACTGCATATTCTGATTTCTTCTTAAGTCTTGCTCTCATTTTCCGCAAATGAGAGATGTCTCCACAATGGAAATGAAATGAAATGTGTACATAACTTCTGTTGCTTGAGCATGCAATTGTAGCATCTTGTTATTTCATAGTACTGTACCAGAGTTAATTTTTTCCCCTTGTATCATAAAAGCACTTAACTTTCTCCAACTTCTTTCTGAAAATTCCCCATAAATAACTGTATCGAAGACATAGGAAACCTGAGTAGTTTCTTATGTTATGCAGCAATGCTATAAAATTTACTCATGAAGGGAAGGTTGGTATAAAGCTGTATGTGGTTCCCGGGCCATGTTCTGATGTGAAACAAGGATCCCATAAGAGGATGGCTTCTGATCATTCAAAGGTTTTAGCAAAGATAAGTAAGGAAGATAAGTGTACATCACCATCTCACAACGCCCTTGATCGTAAAGGCTCTGGTGGATGCAAAGATGCCGATGGTGCAAACGAGAGATTGATGCAGAACGGGGAGGGCAACTATTCAGAACAAAATGGAGCTTCTATAGAAGATGAAGTTGATGATCCAAATCAACAGGAAACAACTGTGTGGATACGTTGTGATGTTTATGACACTGGGATTGGAATACCAGGTACTTACAAACTCAGCTTTCCCATGACCTGGTTACTGATCCATAAACTTCATGGAAACCTTTGACCTTATTTTGTATAAAGTTTATGTTTAATGCATTGACGGTGTAAAATTTGTTCAAAATATTATGTTAGAGTAACTTCCCACATGAGGCCTGATATGATAACTTGGAAAATAGAGCAATAATTTGCTATAACTGGTTAAGTTGCACTGATGGTGTAAAAATTTACACCGTCAGTGAATATAACATAAACTCTTTTAATATCTTTAGCTTTTTTTTCTTACTGTTGCTAAGCCAGTTTTACCTTGATTAACAGAAAATGCTATACCCACTCTATTCAAGAAATATATGCAAGTCGGAGCAGATACTGCTCGGAAGTATGGTGGGACAGGACTAGGATTGGCAATATGCAAACAACTGGTAATTTTCAAAACCTTCTAAATTCCATTTAGTTTCAACTTTGTTTTTGAACAGAAGTTCAAAGATTTAAATATGTTCCATTGAGAAAAATTTGGTGTAATGCAAAGGATGCTGTTCTACTAGGATCGTCTTGACAAGCCTTCCATCATTTGAGGTTACTGCATTCTAGTTATGATTGGGTCTTGTCAAGACGATCCAAACATATGCAGACCTCAAATGTAGGACGATGAACCTAGTAAGACGCCCCAATCCTTTTCAAATGCATGACGATGAAACCAAGGGACGACTCATATTATTTTGAAAGTTCATTAAACTTTTAGAGTTCTCAAAAAGGATAAATGCAGAGTAATTGAAGTGTGTTCTGGAGAAAGAGCCTAATGATAGGATAAATCAGCTAGTACTCAAGTTGATATTCTTTGATAATTTGACTTTTGTGGATTTTTGGCCATAACATTACTTGTGAAAATATGCCTTTACTTCACAATGTAGTGGCAAATTGTGAAATTTCATTCCTCGTATTGAGTCATGGAGCCTTTTATACTACATGGCATAGTCTTCTATCTTATCTTGGTTCATGTGAACTAGTAAGCTATGTTGTTCGGACTCTTCAAGAATGTTGAAGGGTGCGTGTTGGATCCTTCAGAAGTAGTGCATTTTTGAAGGGATCTGACATGAGAACGACATCATTTTTGGAGAGTCCAAGCAATATAGCTAGTAAATTCGTTTTTTCTTAGCAAGCATCATTTTATGGTCCACAAGTATTGCCACATTTTAGTGCAACTCAAATTTTGTCATAACAATTTTGACTTGTACTGAAATGACTTTTGCAGAATTGTCTATGATATTAGTACTTACCTTGACCCCTCATATTCTAATTGAACAGGCTGAGCTTATGGGAGGTCATATGACTGTATCCAGCAAAGAGCACCATGGATCTACCTTTACATTTATTCTACCTTACAAAGTTTCACCTGTATGTGATAGTTCGGATGATAATGAAGAACTCTCCGAAATGGATAATCATGATACATCATCTGAAGGAAATGATGATGATATAAATTCCGGTTTTTTCCAATTCCAACCGCGCACTTTAGGTTCTCTGTTTTCTTCTCATAGTTCTGGAAGAGCCACAAAACTTTCACCAAACGGTTTTGGGTATAACACTTTGAATAAGACTAATGGATTTCAAGTGAACTCCCATTCTTTCCCTTTAGATAGCAATACATCAAAAGAGACAGGTTCAGTAGAAGATGCATGTTCAGTAGCTGATGCTGTTGAGACATGTTCTGATCCTGAATCTTCCTTCAAACACACCCGAAATTCTGGCAATCCAAGCACGTCTGGTAGAGAACAAAAGATTAACGGTGTTTTAGATCACACCCCTTGTTTATCTTCCCCTAATTCAGAAACTACCAACAGTGATCAGGGTGAAATTACAGAAAAAAAAGAAAAAAGTCAGATACAGGAACAACCTGATAGAAGTTCTGAGTGTTCTTCTAGCAAGGATGCACAAATTTCAAAAACCTCTTTGAAACCCAAAATCCTCCTTGTAGAAGACAACAAAATACTTGTGATGGTAACACGTTCGATGATGAAGCAGTTGGGTCATGACATAGATATAGTGAATAATGGTGTAGAAGCTTTGCGTGCTGTTCAACGCCACAGATATGACCTCATTCTAATGGTACGTTAACTGAACATTTGGTTTTCTTTCTCTTAAGATTTTGTATGTTGCATGGTGGCTCATAACTCACTTAATGTCCTACACATGCATGTTTATTGTTCATTTCAATATCAATTGCTGCAGTGGCGGATCCAGAATTTATACGTTGTGGGTTCTGATATGTATAGCTGACTCTTGTTTCCCACACATATACATAGATGTTAGTTTCTACTGAACTCACGAACGCTGGCTGGATCCACCACTGATCTGTTGTACAGTTAATTAATGAGACTCCTTGAACATTTAAATAACAGAAGGTTAAGACTAGGAACTTTCCTCATCTTTTGGTCCATAAGTAGAGGTTAGATCTTAATCAATCCAGTCTCCAGATAATAAACGTAGCACAAGGCGATAATGCACTTTCTAGTCCAGTGTTCGCAGCAGATGACATATACCAATAACTTAGCGGAATATTTACTTGATCTCAAGCTCTACATAGGCTTACATTTGTTATCAAATATTAGTCAGGGAGGAATTCATGCTAACTTGTGCTGGTCATTATTTTATTTATGCAGGATGTATGCATGCCAGTCATGGATGGACTTCAAACTACAAGATTGATACGATCATATGAAGAATCTGGTAATTGGGATGCAGCAAAAGATGCTGGCATTGATGAAGAGGTTTCTCCTTCAAATTCCTTACAGAGAAGTGATGAATCCTCCACGAAGCGGATTCCTATAATTGCAGTAAGAACATACACTCTAAATGCCTTAATTGCCTGTGCTTTACAGCCTCTATACTTCCATATTATCTCTTGCTTGCTCCATTTCGCTCTCTGTTGTTACAATATCATTCTTACAATTCAGAAAAATGTCTATAAATTGTGATCAAGTTAGCTTCATTTACAAAATCAGGCTATTGAAGTCTAGCCTTGTTTTTTTGTTGTGTCATGCAACCTTTTTTCCCATCAATTTTCTGCTGCAGCTAACAGATGAAACTCGTTTACTTTATCGCAGATGACAGCCAATGCAATATCGGAAAGTGCAGAAGAGTGTTATGCAAATGGTATGGACTCTTTTGTATCAAAGCCAGTAACACTTCAAAAATTAAAAGAGAGTCTACAACAGTATCTACCATAACATCTTTTCTTGTAAATGAATGCACCTGTACAGGAATAGAAAAACAAAAAAAAAAGAAAGAATGTGTTAGGAAATTTTGCACTCAAGTTGCTGTGCTGCTAGTTGTCTTGTTCAGAATGATGTACATTAATAGTCTACCTTCTGTTCCTCTACTAGTCCTCATAGCAGCAGCAAATCACATATCTGAAACTCATGTATCTGGACTTACCAAAATGGAAAAGTTTTTTTTATATGAATTCCATTGAAGAGGGAATAAGTCATGAGAATCATTATGTATCACTATGTATGACATATTTTCAATCAACTCACTCTGTTTACTATCCCGACTTGTTTGAGATTGAGGCGTTGTCATTGTTCTCACTCGACTCCATTCCCAAAAAACTATAACAATGAGCAGCTATGTATTAATACCAATCTTAATCACAATCTCTAACCTTACAAGTAGCCATTTTACAAAAGAAGCCAACTCCCACGACCTAGTCTAGACATGTAAAAGGACTTCTAAATAGAGTAATATAAGAAAAGACACAACTTTCACCGCAAAAAGAGGTGCAAAAGTTGATGATGATTACTCGCCGCTCTACATAAGAAACTTCAAGTCAACCTGCAACAGACTACACTCCAGAAGAATATAGCAAAAGTATTATCAGTACACCACACGTACTAGTAAGCATTATTGGTCCATCAGGGTTAGGATACACAACATAACATAAAAATTACAAATTCAACATGAAAATGCTATACATTAACTAACACCCTCATTCACCTTTGATTAATAGCCTAACCATCAAATTTTTTTACGTAATTAACATGATAAGTATATTCGATAACTCAATTAATACCAATGATCAAATAACATCAAGATAATATAACCAAGCATACAACAACCATTCTCCTATTATGCCGATAATTCTACGACCTAACTGACCATGACAAATTACAATCAATGAAAACACCATTCAGCAAACAATATTATAACAAAATCCCTAACCACAGATCACAATATATGCCACATCTTACCAACTTAGATTATAAAAGTCATAAATCAATTTTTTCAAGAATATTCAAGACTGGACCTCATAAGTAATACTTTCTCTCTCCAACAATAATGGTTCACTATTGACTTGACACACTTCTTAAGTAATATTACTATATTATCATTTGACTTTATTAAATTTAATGTTTTGAGAAATGTGTTCGATGATAATTAATATTTAATAGCAAGAGTAAAATAATCACAAAAAGTAAATTATCTCTTGATTTTCTAAATTGGACAAATATTATTGGTTGGGCTGGCATAAAATACACATACCAAAAACCGAATTACCGAACCGAATCGAAATTTTTGGTTATTTCGTATATGGTAGTAATTCAGTATTTGGTATGGTATTCGAAAGTAAAATTTTAGAATTATGGTATTCAGGTTTGAATTTGGTATGAGACATTAGTACCATTTGGTATTCGGTATTTCCCGAATACCAAATTATTTACTTGTCATATATCAACATATTCATTACTCATTAGTACAAGTTCAAAGAGAAAGTTAAAAAATAAACATGAATAATCCAAATATATGTCTTTTAGTTGTATCAATTTGTTTTTCTTGATGTCTTCTTACTTGTTGATCTTCTATTATATTGTCCGTCCACATAAAAGAAATAGAAATGATTGGAGAAATATATAGTATTAACTTTGTAATACAATTGGCTATAACTTCAATTCGGTATTACCGAATACCGTTCCAAACCGAAGTTTAATTACCGTTTCCCGAATTATCAAACCAAAATTTTAAAATTTGGTATTTGGTATTTATAGAGCCGTCAAAACGGGCTTAGCCCATGGGACCGTCCCGACCCAACCCAACCTGTTATTGGGATAGAATTGAGATATAATTTTTCATGCCCATTTAAAACTAGGGCTTATAAGCCCGGTCCATATAAACCCTTGGCCCTTGAGGCTTGATTGGGGCCGAGACAGGGTCGGCCCAATGGGCCAAAACTTTTTATTTAAGGGTAACTTGCAATAATCTCACTAGCATATACTCTAATGGAAAAATTACTTGGATGGGTGTCTTTTAATAAATAATTACTGATTTAAGCGATACTTTTTATTTATTACCATTTATAGCAATACTATGTTAAATCTGCAATATGTATTAAAAGTGAATTAAGTATGCAATATATATGTATTATAATTATTTTTAAAAATATATTATGCTTATTTGGTAAGAAGTTGAC